>JAZKJV010005239.1:600000-836677 GCA_037367405.1 Ottelia alismoides
ATGATTTTTATCTTTTTGTAAATTTTTATTAATTTTAATTTTCAATTCAATTTTTTTATTCTTAAGAGAGATAATGACTGGCCCATGCTCATAATGAATAGTTACATCTACTTCCAGCCAGTATGGGTGTAAGTACATACCGTTAGACGGCTATCCGTGTTACTTGAGGATGGAACCATACACAATGTCCTCTAAACCACCCACTCTGCTAAGGGAGACCGTAGTTCCCTCACTGAAGAATAGCTACTCATTTTTAAGCTTAGTAGTCAGAGTCTCATCCAAAGAAATATTTTCAATTTTTCATATTTTTATGTAGTTTTTCAATAAGGTTATTTTTATTTACAGAAGGTTAATCCCTCATTTTTTCAAAAGATTTTTACAAAAATTTTTCAAAAATCATTTCACCAGCATACCTAAACCTTAGCCCAAAAAATTTCAAAAATTTTATGAGCTATGGCTAAAGTATATATACAGTAATATATAGTATATCCCCTATACTCAACTTTTGCTATGTCCTCATAGCACAAGTGATATGAAGCCATATCTCCGGTTAAATACAAAGTAATATAGTAGAACTGACTAGGAGGTCCCCCTATACTTAGGTCAAAAATGACCTAAGTATAAGAAGACAGGTAGAGGGAAGATGGAAGGGTCGGGTCCTCTCTATACTTAGGCTAAAAATAGCCTAAGTATTGGATGCGGGATTTGGGTTGGGGGACCCATGGTTGGTTAGGGTTAGAGGGTGTATTTACACAGATATTTGGTCGCTTGGAGATGGGGGAGGGGGTGATGAATTTTTATAGATAAATATGATGGAGATGTGGAGGGGTGTGTGCATGCACTGTGATGGGTGTGCGAGGGAGAGGGGGTGTTTGCGAATACATAGAGATGGAGGGATGGAGGGGGGGGTAAATCATCGAGTGATCTACTTTTTTTTTTCTTTTTTTACATACGCGAGCCCTCGAACGAGGACCTTAGAAATGTGCATGTTACATTTTTTACAACAAATGCATGGATAAAATGTTGACGAATCTTCCTTGAATCCTTCTTGATTTTCCTTTACGACCTTCACAGTGGGAGCTCCCAACTCCATGCCTCCGTGGGTCTCAACTATCCTCGGTCTCCATGGGCCCCGCCATAAAGAAATTGTCAGAAAAATATCAAGAAAAAATAATCAACACATGATGCAAAAACAACAAAATGAAAAGACCTGAAAATATTCACATACAAAATAATTCAATAAATTTCAACAATCAAATAAAGATGAGCTGTGTCCCCAGTAACAACGCCATTTAATGAACATGAAATCACCTTTTAATTATCGATAATTGTAGTATAGGAGACGAAATTCAGTCGATCAAAAACCACAATCTTTGAATATTGTGGAATATTTTAACTTGACAAGATACCAAGGCCAAACACAGTGACACACGCCTCTTCGTCTGTTAATCGAAAATTATCTATTAATTCTTGAGTGATTAAATTCGTCAGGTTCTAGGTCTTCATATGCATGGACAAAACGATGTAGAAATGAAGGAAGGATCAATAAGAAATGACGCATGTATGTTTATGTGGTTTTTAATGCAGATTAAAAAGAGATGCAATGCATGCACACTATTAGTGAGATGCAAAAATATATGCAAGACAAAAATGTAAAAAATGCCCTAAGCTAATGGTATCAATGAACCATAGAATGAGGATCAATTTCAGATTCGAATTGAGCATTAAAGATAATTAATGGCTTTTAAATACAAGAATAGGAGACATTGAGCACATAAAAATATAGCCTATTTAATTAAGTGTCAAAATATGAAATTATTATGCCATTAGAAAGAGAATAAAACAAGCTTCAAAACGAGACTAAATTCATAGAAAATCAAGTCTGTATGCTCAAGATATGCTAAATGGAGTGCAAGTGCATAAATGTGACAAAAAATGCATGAAAATAACGATAAATGTTACAAATCAATCCTTGAAGGGACCTATTTGTAATTTCAAAAAATCAGAGGGGTCCCTATATAATTTCTCCTATGTGTGGGGACATTTCTGCAATTTATGAAAACCAGTCGGGCCTCTCTGCAATTTGTTCAGGCACATACGTGAGGCATGCACACCTGGATCTAAGCATAATTTTGGAGAACTCCGGGCCATTTCTGTAAATTACCCATTGATGAATCCACATTTCATCATCTTTATTCTATCATTTTGGCACCAAAAACCCTAGCAAATGCCTATAAATAGCATTAAAACCATCATCTTAGCATCCATGCATGTGCATTCAGATTGTGTATAAATCACTGTAATTAAAGCCAAAATTATAGAATAAATAAAGAAAAGAAAAAGAATAAAATATTGTAAATATTTTATGATCCAAAACCCCCGAGACCTAGGCATCTTGAGGAATAGGTCGACAAGGAATAAAATAGGGGGAGATAAGGTCAGAAATACAGACAAAACACCTATTCACTCTATTCATTCTTTATTCATTTTGGGACCTATTTTTGGTTCCACTTTTTATACACCAAATAAAGAAACTCTGTACATGCAAGTTGTAGATAAATTAATAAAGAAAAATACAAAATTAATTTCACAGAAAAATACTGTACAGATAAAAAGTTATGGTCTGAATAAAAATCCAGAATGCCAACTTCCCAGACCCGTATCTCACAAACGACAACTCCAAATGCAGTGTACTCACCTTTAATTGTATATAGAATAAAATAATCTACTCAATGGTGGTGGTTTCGCATTTGGCGGAGCTACGGTTTGAAAGTTGAGTTTTGGACCCTCATGGTACACTTGTACTAAATAAAACATTCAATTTATTATTTGTTCATTATTTATTCAATTTTATATTTTTATAATGTTGTAAATAATACTTATAATAATTATGTACATTAAAAGAAGAATAAAAACACAATTAAAATACAAATAAAAATAATTGTATATATCCAGTGCATAGGTACTTTACCTATATACATACCTATGTAAAGTATACTTGTATTTTATTAAATATACAAAACATATCATAAAAATAAAATAAAAATATATTTGGGTACATAACAGTATTTTATCATTTTAGAAAATAATAAACACAAATAAAGAAATTAAAAATACAAAATAAAAATAAAAGTATTAAAATACATAGGTAATATACCTATATAAGGCTAAAAAGTGAACTTGTAGAAATATGTATCATAAAAATAAATAAAAATCATAATAAAATACTACATAAAATAACAAATAATTTTCATTTTATAACTTTAATTTAATTCGATTTATTTCTATTAATAAAACCATTTTTTATTCTCTTTTTCCTGGTTGGTCCACGTGGACCAACCAGGAGCCAGCGACTGTTGACCGGCGGGTCAACAGTCTGTCCTCTTCTTCCCAGCGCGTAGCGCGCGTCGCTTTCCCCTTGTCTTCGCGCCTTTTTCGAGGCTGCGCCGCTCATCCTCTGCGGCCGCTTCCTTCACGAAACCCCTTCCTCGATCAATCACCTCCATCGCCGACGCCTCAGATCTCCCCATATCTCCTTCCACCACCCGTGATCTTCCCTCGAAGTCACGCACTCCACCATCTACTTAACCAGACCCACCTCTTCCTCCCTCCGGTTGAACCGCATTTCATCCAGTTTCCCCCCTTCTTCGGTCGTGCTCGAGCACCTGGAGGTGACAGCTCCTGGTTCCACACCTTCGAGGAGGCGCAGCGGGCGATCTGGGCGCGTTCCACCACCTCCGGCGGTCGACCCCCGTGAGGTATACTCCCTCTGGCCACTGGCCATCGAGGTTGCGATCCATCCCATTTCCTTCCCCATTTTATTCCTGTTAAATCTAGGATCATTTTCCCCATCATTCTCAGTCGAATCGATCATCGCCATCACCTAATCGATCACCTCGCCGGAGCGCAACTCCGGCGAGATCCTATTGCGCCTCCCCGTTCATTTTGAGAGCCACCCGAGGTCGAGGCATTTTGCCCTCGACCTCTCTAACGTTTTGGTGCAGGTATTGAAGTACATTGAAGCTCCTGGAGCTATTTTGCCCTCTCGCCGGAGCACCTGGAGCCTCGCAGCTCCGCCACCTCCGTGCGAGGGTACCGGTGTCCGCCGGCGAGTTTTGAAGCCACCAGGAGACAGAGACAGACCTCAGGAGGTCGCAACCCCATTTTGAAGCTTCCAGAGCGTCGGAGGCCCGAGAACGAGCTCGGGGAAGTTCGCCCTCGCCGGCGCTCTTCCCTGTTCTTCCTCCGAGCTTCCCCGCCGTCCGATTGGGGCACCCCTCCAGATCAACCAGCCACCGTCAGATCTTGGCTCGCCTCCACCGTCAGATCTTGGCTCGCCTCCACCGTCGATCTCTTGTCCAGATCTGATCTCAGCCACTGATCATCGAAGCGTCATCGGCCGTTCTTGTGCTGCCACGTGTTTAAGTGGAACGTCCCCAGCCGTTGGATCACGCCTTGACGCCCAGCCGTTGGATGCGCGCCACGCGTCACTTGCCGAGCGCAGGAGTGAGGGTATTTTGCATCCCGACCCTCGCGATTTTTGTATTTATATATTAGTCTATAAACTTGCCTTGGTAGTTTAAATATTTTGTAATATTTGCAAAAAGACCCTCGGATTTTAGTTATTTGCGTTTGGGTCCCTCGCCACGTCACCTCACGTGACCTGTACACGTGAGGTGGTGGGCTTTTTACAGAGGCACCCCTGGTCTTTTGTGTATTTCGGTTTAGTCCCAGAACTTTTGTATTAAGTGTTAAACATTTGGGATATTTGCATGTATGCCCCTGATAGTTTCGGTTATTGCCTTTAGGTCCCTGCCAGGCGCGTGTTTCGCACGTGTTCGGCTTGGGCATTTTGCGCTAAGGCCCCTCCGGGTTTGGGTATTTGCTTTTAGTCCAGTAACTTGCATTTGACGTTGTATATTTTTGTGGAAATTGCACGTATGCCCCTGGATGTTTCGTAAATTGCATATATGCCCTTGCCAGCACTGTTTGATGATTGGAGTGTTGTTCTAATTAATTAACATATCATTTCAACTCCAAAAAAATTCCACAAAAATAGGCTTAAGTTCCTGGATAGGTGTATTTTAACGCTACCTAATTAGTTTTTGATTTTATTCTATTTTCATATTTATTAAAAATCAAAAACTCTCATTTTGTGTACTGTCTACCTTAGAAAATACCAAAAAAATATCAAAACACCTCTAAAAATTCCAAAAAAATCACCTAGTGTCTATTTTGCTATATTTTAGTGTCAGTCCAAAAACCACTAAAAATCTCAAAAGAAAAACACTAAAAATTGAAAAACACTTCAAAACTTCAAAAAAATATAAAAAATAGTAGAAAAATCCAAAAAATATAAACTCAGCTTCTGTTTGTCACTTATTTTATTCTCTTTATTAGAAAAATAGTGTGAGTTATTTTGAGTACTTGTTGATATTTTTAAAGTACATTTTTGTCACAGCCAGCCTGAGTTCCACTGTTTTGCCTTATTTCAGACTTTAAAAATACCAAAAACACCTTGAAAAATCCCCAAAAATCACAAAAACAGTAAAAAACCTTAAAAATACCAAAAACATTTATTTTCTGAATTTTCGAGCATTTTTGGGCATTTTTATAAATATCTTAGCTTGCCTTGTATTATATCCCCTTATTTTCCAATATTTGAAAAAAAAAAAATATATATAAAATATAAAATCTAAAAATCAGAAAATCAAAAATCAAAATACAAAAATAAAAAAAAAAAAACATTAAAAATTAAAAACCCACAAAAACATTCCTTTGTTTGATTGCTTAGTGTAGACACACCACACACTCACTCACTTGTGCATTCACTTGCTTGAATTACACTGCTTGCTCCCTGTGTTCGAACTCTCTGCATACTTGACTGCTATACATCCTTTGTGCAGAGTTAAAAATAAATTTTAACTCACACCTGTCTTTCATTGCCTGATTTGCTTGTGGGTTATTTGTTGATTAATTTCGGGATTCGTGTGGTCAAACACCGACTGTTGACTCGCCTTGTGAGTCGACATAACCGCATCGATCTCCGTGGTTATCAAATGGCGCCGTTGCCGGGGAGCAACAGCTTGTAGTTCATCTTTTTGATTGTTTGTGTGTTTGTTTACCATAGCATTATCCTTCTCTTACATTTTGATATATATCTTGATTGAACTATCTGACCATCCCTTTTGTCTTCTTGCGAGGGACCGCGGAGCGAGGCGGGTGGCTTAGGTGACCCGACGCAACCTTGGGACGTGGAGCCGGCTTTTCTTAAGCCAAGCCGGCAGGAGAGAGCAAGGAGTGAGAGAGAGAGTGCTTAGCTAGTTTGTATTTTATTTGTGAGAGAGTGATATTCCATTAATTTGTAATAATACAGGTACCTTGGACTTGGACTTAGACATTCGGGCCTAACTTCCGGGTGTTTGTTCACCCGGGGGCTCACCGCCGTTTTCCTCGTGTTTTCATCGTAGTCATTTTCCGGTTTTGAGTTTCATTTTTCACTTTATTTTGTGGATTGAGCTCCTAGATCTAGGTCCTGCTTGACTCGAGTAGAATAGGTCCAAACACCTAATAATCTTTGCATATTCCTATAGATACGTTTTGGACTTAGACTAAATTAAACAGTTAGCAAGTAATTCCCAAATCCACGCGCCGCGAGCTCATACCCGAACAAGCGCTTTCTCCTACTCCAAATGTGTTGGGCAGAGGAGGGGTGAGCCAAGACCGGACCCTCGGATTAGGAGTTGCTAGTTGACTTGTGGTTCTTCACGCTAGCAGTTGCCTGTTCTAGGACGATTTCCGTGTGCATATCGGCATATAGTATAGGTTTAAAAATTTCTGCTTTGCATCCCGCATGGAGAGAGCTGGGATTCGCTGTAAGTCTTCTAACTTTGCACGCATCATTTAGGCACAAAGGTGAGATCTCCATCTTTGTGTCGACTTGCACGGCTTTTCCGACTCTTTTCTCCCTCTGTTTTTGGACAAAGTAGGACCAAAAGAAAATACAAAAACGTTAGGCGCTTGTTTGAATTGACTCAAAAGAAGCGATAACACCAAAAAAAAAATTAAAAAAGGGACTGCTAAGAAAACTTGACCAAAATAAAAAAGGTAATTGGATTCATTGCTTGGGGTGAGTAATACCCTCACTTGTATTCAGGTTGCATGGGAAGGTCTCCTTCCAAGTGAGGTGAGCGCTTCGTAAGGATTAGAGCCAAAAACCCAGCTTGTGGCTGCCTTGTGTATCGCCTGGATTACCGAAGTATTGGCGCTTCTATCGTACGTAGACGAGTAGGGCTTGGTCAACATTGATGACTCTCTATTGTGAGAGCATCGACCTTGTCCGAAGTATCGAGCATAGGCCACGCCTTCACGGGGGTGTCTGTCTCATCGTCCTGCGTCCGAGTAGGTTCTTGCACGCTCACGGGTGATTCCGTTGCGAGCGAGTTCCGAAGTATTGGTTTCGCCTATTGGCTTCCTCTCTTATTCTTTGGCTGAGTAGGGATCCAGGAAGGGTTACAAGGACCTCAACTGCACAAGCTACAGGTTACACAGGAGGAGGACAAGTACGGGATACTTTTTCGGCAGTACTCTCTCTCCTATAGGCGTAGCGTTCTAAGGACTCGTTCAAAGATAAATATCTGAATCAAGCTAAAACTGAAAAGATAAAAGCCGAACCTTCACGGCTTCATGTGTTGAGTTGGTGAACTTACCCTTGCCTTGTGTTTGATTGCTAGATTTGTTTAGGTCAAGATCAAAAACACAGCACAATTGTGCGCAATTTTGTTGCATCTTACTCTTATTCTTCTTCTTCTACCCTTGCCCCTCCTCTACTCTTCTCAATAATCAAGATGATGGGACGGAGATCTCTTAGGCCGACCCTGTCGGCACCGCTATCCCGCACTCCTCCTTATTCATCTAGGACTACCTCGGAGAGTCCGCTCTCCGAGCCTGAGTATACATCCGCCCTGTTCCCCCTCGATCATTCTTCCCATTCTCCTTCTATCAGTCCAATTGTTTCAGAATTCAGTGCATCACAGAGTTCAGATCATTCTACAGCACCTGAGATGGCCTCTTTTGCTTTTACAGAAGATCCAGTCATGTCGGACAGAGGCGAGCATGAAGATGATCATGAGCACCCTCCATTCGTATTTGATCAGGCAGCCATCAACAATTCGTTGTTAGCCTCCCTGGAAACCATGCAGAGACAGATCCGAGACCAGGGAACATTTATGGGTGATCTCATGCGAGAGATAGCGCAGATGAGAGAAGACCGTGCTGGCGGAGAAGGTGGAGGAGGAGGAGGACCCGATGCAGGAGGAGACAATCCAGACGGCGAGAGACCGCCACAGACTATCATGAGGGAATTGCATAACCCAGCGTCATCCCTCACTCACCGATGGATTCGACTCCCACCTATCCATGGAGACTTCGAGCTTCGGCACAACACAATTCAGATGCTACCCAAGTTCCATGGGTTGCCGACCGAAGAGCCGCACCTCCACCTCCAAGAATTCGAGATGATTTGCAGCACCATCCATGATCGGTTGATAACCGAGGACACAATCAAGATGATCGCCTTTCCATTTTCTTTGGTTGACAGAGCCGCCTATTGGCTCAAACATCTTGGGCGTTTCGTCGACACATGGGCAGATCTCCGGGCCGCATTCCTGAAGAAGTACTATCCTCTCGGCCGGACCAACGCAGCTCGAGCTATGATCAGCAACTTCGTCATGATCCCAAATGAACAGTTCCATGAAGCCTGGGATCGATTCAGAGAGCTCATCGACCGGTGTCCCCACCATGATATCTCCAAGCCCAATCTCGTTCAGAGTTTCTTTTGCGGGCTGACACCGGAGCTGCAGGGGCTAGTGAACGCCTCTTGCGGTGGGTCTTATTTCTCCAAGGGAGAAGACGACGTCTGGGCCATCTACGAAGGCATGGCAGAAAACTCCACAGTGATGACCCAGGCCCGAGTCTATACGCAGCAGAAACCCCCGCAAGGAGCGGGATCATTTCAGAGGATCGCTCGCATCGATGCCGGTCCCAACACAGTGTCGATAGCCGCAGCCCAAGCCGAATCAGCCGCAGCCGACATGGGCATCATCAGTGAAAAGCTGGACCGCATGGAGATCCTTGAAAAGAAACAAAATCAAGGCATGGCCCAGATGGACCAGATTGCCAAAACCATGAGTGACCTCAAAACCCAAATGCTATGCATTCAGGAGGCCCAAACTCAGGCCCAACAGCCTCCTAGGTCACAGGTTGCATCCCGCAGCAGCAACTCCAACCAGGCCTCTACCTCATACCGTCAGGTAAACCATATCCAGGCGGAGCCGGTTCCCTTGCTGCAATACCATCCAGAGCAACCGCCATCTTCGGACACGCAGATGGTGGTCTATCAGCCAGAGCAACCACTGGCAGTTCTACCTCCACCCTCCTTTGAGCAGGAACCGTTGATGGAAGTCAATGGGATTTGGTACGACCGGTACCCTCAGCCCGCAATTCGCCGGGATCACCCCGGATTCCGTTGGGGCAACGGTGGATCCTCTTCCCAAC
The DNA here is from genome assembly GCA_037367405.1 of Ottelia alismoides. Lineage (NCBI taxonomy): Eukaryota > Viridiplantae > Streptophyta > Magnoliopsida > Alismatales > Hydrocharitaceae > Ottelia > Ottelia alismoides. Next base: position 609,556 of record JAZKJV010005239.1, read on the forward strand.
AACAGAACCCTGCCCAAGGATACCAGAACAGCCAGCCACAGCAACAACACCAGCAGCCCCAGTACGCCCAACCGCAGCAATATCACAGTGGTCCTCGTCCCAACTATCAGGGACAGCAGTGGAGGCAGCGTCAGCCGCCTCAGCATTTTCAGAACCAACCTCCTCCCCAGTACCAGCAGCAGCAGCCCCGTTTCCAGCAGGGACAACCATCCGGTTCTCATGGCCCATCTTTTGAGAACCCCGCTCTTGATGATCTTGCCCGCTTGCTTTCCGAACAGCAAGCCTCCTTCAGGCAAGAAATGGATGAGTTCCGGCAGGAGATGCGGGAGATCATGAAAGGCAAAGCCGCCATACCAGCTCAGATCGAACCAAATCCGAACAACTTCAAAAGGAAGCCTGAGCAGGTAGAGTTTTCAGAGGATACCCCTCCTAGTGACTATGAGAATGATGTGAATAAAATCTATTATGATGCTGATTTTGTTACTACTAGGAGCGGTAGGATACCCGCCGGCGGCGTCTCTTCTGAGCGACAACCGGATGCAGAACCAGGAGCGCCAGAAGAGCAGAGCAGCGGTACTGATTCCGCTAATGATGATGTAGAAGAAGGTGGTGCTAATGCCACCAATGATGGAGTCCAGGACGACGGTGCTGATGCCGTCGTGATACCAGATGAAGACGGTGGTGCTGATGCCACCATTTTTGATGCAGAACATGAAGGCGGTGCTGATGCCGCAGAGACAGGTGCCAGTGGTGGTACTGAGGCCACCACATCTCCTTTTGTTGAAACTCCAGCTGTGGTGTCACCACGTTTTGTATCTTTGGACTGTGATCAAAACAAAAACAGCAAAAATATGAATAAAGAAAAGGTTTCTGTTCAAATTACGGATCCATATGTATTGAATGATGATGTTGGTCCCCCTTCTTCACAGGCACAGGAACCTCTTTCTAGCCCTCCATCTGAGGAGGCCCCTACTATCCCCTTCCCAGAGGCACTTCGCCGAGCGAAGGGGAATAAAAAAGAAAATTCCAAAAAGAACCAAGAGGTAGAGTTCGGCAATCAGATGATTGACAGATTCCACATTCAGCTGACTCTACGAGAAGCATTTGAGCATATCCCTTTCTTCAAGAAGAACTTGAAAGAAACAACCACTGTCAGAAGAAAGCGGAGGCACAGAGATCAGATCCATATGCTCACACATGATACTTGCTGCACCATTCAGAACAAGTTGCCAGCCAAGCGACCAGATGCAGGAGCTCCCTATGTCAGATGCGAGATTCAAGAGCAACAGTTTGATCGTACTCTATTAGACAGCGGCTCTTCAATTAACCTCCTTCCGGCAGCCTTACTCAAGCAATTTGAGTTCGGCACTCTTCATCGAAGCAGAACAGTCCTTCAGTTTGCTGACAGGTCGATCAAGAGGCCGAAGGGGTTATTGAAAGACGTGGTCGTTACCATTCAGGGCCTGAAATTCCCCGTGGACTTCGTTGTGTTGGACATGGAGATCCCTGAGTCGGTAACTGATGCCCCCATCATACTCGGACGCCCATTCTTGGCCACAGCCAAGGCGGTGACCGACCATGATTGCGGGAAGGTATGTTTTCGCGTAGAGGGCGAGACCATACAAATAGAGACGATCGAGGAGACCAGAGCCAGAGAGTTAGAATGCTCGGAGCAGTCAAGCGAAACCGCATCAATGATAGAGGAAGAGCTAGACGTCCACCAGGTTCGTGATTTTGAAATGACTGATGATGAATCTAACTGGAAAGACCCTGTAGCACCTACTCTCGCCTTGCCTACCGAATCATTGTACCTCAAGCTCATGGCGATCGAGGGTCGGGAGAGCACATTCCTGGATGAGGATACACCTGAGGCTGACAGCATCGTGACGAATGGTGCCGATGATTTCAATTCATGTTCTTCTATTTCTGATCCCTCGTATTCAGACATTGAATGGGCCTATTCTGATGATCCGTTGTCGTGTCTGATTTATTCTGAACCAGCAACCATGACAGAGTGCGAGCCCGTACAGTACATTGATAATTCAGTCAGCCGCCCTTCGTCAGAAATTCATGCCGAGCGAGAGTTCTCTCATGCAGACCTGGTAGCATTCACCCAGACATATCAGAAGCCAGATCTGCCACCTCCCAGCTGTCCTGAACTGAAACCTCTGCCGCAGTCAATGAAGTATAGATTCCTTGCAGGTGAACCAGATATGCACCCAGTCATTATCTCAGCAGACTTGACTGGAGAACAAGAATCTCGTCTGATGGAGGTTCTTGAAAGAAATCGCAAGGCAATCGGATGGAATATAGCTGACCTCAAAGGGCTGAGCCCGAAGCTGTGCTCCCACCACATCTATCTCGAGGATGACGCTAAGCCATCGCGTGAGTTCCAGCGACGGCTGAACCCGAATCTTCGAGAGGTTGTCATGAAAGAAATCTCAAAGTGGTGGAGTGCTGATTTCATCTATCCCATCTCCGACTCAAAATGGGTAAGTCCGTTACATGTGGTACCCAAGAAGACGGGCATCACAACAGTTGTCAACGAGTTCGGAGAAGAGGTCGCTACCAGAGTACCAACTTCTTGGAGGGTCTGTGTGGACTACAGACGATTAAATGAGGCCACCAAGAAGGATCACTTCCCGCTGCCCTTCCTTGATCAGATTATCGAGCGGTTAGCCGGGAAGAGCCATTACTGTTTTCTTGATGGGTACTCTGGATATAATCAAGTGGCCATTGCGCCCGAAGACCAGGAGAAGACGACTTTCACCTGTCCGTTTGGGACTTATGCTTTCAGACGGATGCCCTTTGGTCTATGTAACGCTCCGGCGACATTCCAAAGGTGCATGTTGTCCATTTTCTCGGACATGGTGGGTAACTGTTTAGAGGTCTTCATGGATGACTTCTCGGTCTATGGCGATGGGTTTGATGCTTGTCTTGACTGCCTAGATCGTGTGCTGAAGCGCTGCATAGAGGTTAATCTAGTCTTATCCTGGGAGAAGAGTCATTTCATGATGACTCAAGGGACGGTCCTTGGGCATATCGTCTCCAACAGGGGCATGGAGGTCGATCCTGCCAAGGTGGATATCATCAGAAAACTCAATCCACCGTCCAATTTGCGTCAGTTACGGTCTTTTCTGGGGCATGTCGGTTTCTACCGACGGTTTATTCAGGACTTCAGTCGAATTGCCCGACCGTTAACTGACTTGCTGACCAAAGACACCGAGTTCATTGTCAATGATAAGTGTCTTGAATCTTTTGAGACTCTCAAAAATATGGTTATTTCAGCTCCTGTCCTTCAGCCACCCGATTGGTCTCTCCCATTCGAGATCATGACGGATGCTTCAGATTTTGCCGTTGGGGCTGTGCTTGGACAGAGGAGGGATGGATTACCGTTTGCCATTCACTACGCCAGCCGGACCTTAGATGCCGCTCAAAGGAATTACACTGTGACTGAGAAAGAAATGCTAGCCGTAGTCTTTGCCCTGGATAAGTATAGATCTTACATTCTCGGATCTAGAGTAACTGTTTACACCGATCATACCGCCATCCGGTATTTAATGGCCAAGAAGGATGCCAAAGCACGCCTTACCAGATGGATCCTTCTACTCCAGGAATTTGATATTGAAATTAAGGACAAGCCTGGAGTCAAGAATGTGGTGGCGGATCATCTCTCCAGATTGGAGAATCTTGAGGAACCTGAGCCCAGCGCACCTATATCAGAGACGTTTCCAGATGAGGCGATCTTAGCTGTCACCTCACTCCCATGGTATGCCGACTTTGTAAACTATCTTGTTGCCAAGACAGTCCCTCAGGGTTGGCCCAGACAGAAACTCGAGACCTTCCTAGCTAAGGCCAAGTTTTACCATTGGGAGGATCCCGTCCTTTATCATGAAGGAGGGGATAGCATCTGGAGAAGGTGCATTCCTCAGGAAGAGCAGCATAGCGTCCTCACATACTGCCACAAGCTTGAGGCAGGAGGACATCATTCAGGAAGAAGGACAGCACAGAAGGTGCTTCAATCCGGCCTATGGTGGCCTACTCTCTTCAAGGATTCTGATGAGTTCGTGAAGGGATGTACTGACTGTCAGAAAATGGGAACCTGCGGACAGAGAGACATGATGCCCATGCAACCTATTCACTTCTGTGAAGTTTTTGATGCATGGGGGATTGATTTCATGGGCCCATTTCCTAAGAGTCAGGGATTCGAGCATATTTTGCTCGCTGTAGATTATGTCAGTCGATGGGTTGAGGCCATCCCCGCCCGAGCCGCAGATGCTAAAACCGTGTGTAAATTCTTGAGGAAAAATATCATTTCACGGTTCGGGGTACCTAGAGTTTTGATTTCTGACGGGGGGTCTCATTTCATCAATGACAAAGTTAGGGCCCTTGCTGACGAGTTCGGTATTGACCATCGGGTTGCCACTCCTTATCACCCTCAGACTAATGGTCTTGCTGAAGTATCGAATCGGGAGATAAAGACGATCTTGCAGAAAGTTGTCCGCCCAGACCGAAAGGATTGGTCACAACTTTTGGACTCGGTCCTATGGGCCTATCGGACTTCTTTCAAAAATCCATTGGGGACATCTCCTTTTCGTCTCGTCTATGGCAAGCCGTGCCATTTGCCAGTGGAAATCAAGCACAAATCTTTTTGGGCAGTTACTGAGTTACTTTTGGATCCCGAGAGTGTGGGAGATCAGAGACGAGCAGAATTGGCAGCCCTGGAGGAACTAAGAGACACAGCCTTTTCCAACAGCCTACAGTACAAAGAAAAAGTGAAGACATGGCACGATTCGCATATCAGCCATAAACAGTTTGAGCCAGATCAGAAAGTATGGTTGTTTGATTCCAGGCTGAAATTATTCCCAGGGAAGTTGCAGAGCAAGTGGAAAGGTCCGTATGTGGTTAGGAAGGTACATGACAATGGCAGTATTGATATATCCGAACCGTCATCTTCGTCCACCTTCCGCGTCAATGGTCAACGCCTAAAGCTATACCGAGATCATGATCCGCCGACCATGGACGTTGCCCCCATTCTTCTGGTATGAGATGTGTTCTTTGATTCATATCATCTGCATCTCGTACATGGTGATCACTTCCATCTTCCGCTGTACAGATCATCTGTCCATATCATTCTTTCATCAAAAAGGTGCCACCCTTGTAGACAGTTTTCCTTACTTAGGACGTACTTTGTCCTAAGTATAGGGGGGTGGGCACCCCGAGTTGTTCTATTCTTTTCGATCCTCTCCATTGTCTCCTCTTCTTGTCTATACTTAGGGATATCTTACCCTAAGTATAGGGGGAGACAATCTGAGTACGATCTGTTCATTCCCACCCTTGACCCTCCCTGCGTTGTGTACAGTCTGCTATACTTAGGATTAATTGATCCTAAGTATAGGGGGGACGGTCAACTTCTCATTCGTTTGTTCATCCATGCCTTTCTTTATTTATTCTTTAGACTTGTCTATACTTAGTACGAGTTATGTCTTCTCTTTTCTCTCCGATCTATGAGGACATAGCTCAAGCTAAGTATAGGGGGGTCGTATATACTGCGTATATACTTTAGCCATAACTCGTACTTTCGTATTTTCCTAATAATATGGCTACTAATTCTTTAAAATTCATTAAAAACCTTTTAAAAAAAAATGTGATTATTCCTCAAATTCTTTTTGTATATACTGATTAATAAATCAGGTAAAAACGTTTCTGCAAAATGTTTGAAAAATAGTTTGAAAATCTTTGTGAAAAATCTATTGAAAACTATTTGGAAAATATTCTGCTACATGTTTTCAACCTTTGTAAAAATGTGTGGTTTGTAAAAAATTTTTTTCTTTTCTTGAAATAAAATGTTTGAAAAATGATTTGCAAATGGTTTGAAAAATGGTTGCAAAAATATTTGAAAAATCTATACATACTGTTTTGAAAACCGATTGCAAAATGATTTTCAAATGTGTGTAAAATGTTTGTAAAAATTATTTTGGACTATAGTTTTCAAAAATTGTGTGTAAATTGTTTTCAAATAAATTTGAGGAATAGACACATCACACCAAAATCCATCTTAGGTATATGTGTATAAAATTGATCACTTACCCTTGTAAATTCTTGAAATCCACTTCTCTTATATATAAGAAGCACTCCCGTGTACATATTTTCACCTAGTTTTCAGCCAAAGCTTTTTATTTCAAAAATCCCAAAAACATTTGCAAAATTAAAATCCAAAAACATTTGAAAAATCTTTTTGAAAAATACAAAAAAAAATGCATCTGCATATGCATCAGCATCATCTTTCCAAAAATCCATAAAAAGTTCAAAATCTCTGAAAATTGCATCACAAAAATATTTTCTGCATTGCATTGCATGGCATTCGCATTTTTCGGATTGAGTTTGATAGTTGAACAAGTCTAAGTAAAATCCGGAGATTGGAGCCTGATTGGACCTTAAAATCTACCTAATAACAGGAACCTTATAGGAACTAGGTTTGAGGTACTTCAGGTCTAGTTGACTTAATTCTTTGAGGATCACGGGACTTAGTTCAATGGATTCTTGACTGCCTAAGTAGAGTATTTCGGAGCACACGCACGACTCTTGTTGATAATGACCTAACTTGGACACCTGCACCTTTCACATAGCTCTCCACGGATGAGGTGGTGAGGAGGCAGTTTCCTTTGGCTTGGGGTAGCATATGAGGGTAGTACTTCTAGGCGGAACCTCTCTTCTTCTTATAGTGAAGGAAGTGCACCTCAACTTGGTCTAGTGGTGATGAAGTCTAAAGACAGAAGCCGTGGGTTGCAATAAAGCTTCAAAAGAGGGATAGTCTACTGGCTCAAGAGGAAAATTTCTTGTATATATGCTGCACCATGTAGATATGTTGTACAGATGCAATTGAAAAAAAAAAAAAAAATGCAAAAAGAACTCCAAAAAAGTGGTGGGTCGGATTGAAAATTTAATAATCCCACCGGAGTGTATATAGTCCAATAAAGCAAAGCTTATGGTATCCATGTTACATCTCATGAAGCTTGCAGCGGGAGACTTGGCTACACTGGCTGAGCTTCCAAAAGTCTATACTTCTTCCCCCTCTTCTTGAGCCGGTTGCACTTGAACTTAGAAGGGAATACCCCGCTTCTCGAGGAAAGAGTTGCTAGACCGAGGCATTAGAGTTACCAGGTTGGGGGAGGTTGTTTCTTTGTCACTTCTGAGGTGGGGAGCTACATATCACTTACACTGTACAAGTCAGATTCATAGTCGTAAGAGTTTGCGTATGAGTTGAAGTATTTCTGACCTGGCTATTGAGGAGACTTGGACAGAGTTTTGGGATTCTCAAGGACTGTTGGATTTCAAACTTGGTTCTCATTAAGGTTCCGACCGCACTAAATTCCAAAGGTCCGACTTAAGCTCCAAACTTCGCTTTTGCGAAGACAAGTTCGATAATTAAACTTAATCCAACTTCTTCTTTTTCTTTTCTTTTCTCTCTGCACATATTGCATATGTGTTTGCTAGGGACTAGCAAAGGTAAAGTATAGGGGGATGATGAATCCACATTTCATCATCTTTATTCTATCATTTTGGCACCAAAAACCCTAGCAAATGCCTATAAATAGCATTAAAACCATCATCTTAGCATCCATGCATGTGCATTCAGATTGTGTATAAATCACTGTAATTAAAGCCAAAATTATAGAATAAATAAAGAAAAGAAAAAGAATAAAATATTGTAAATATTTTATGATCCAAAACCCCCGAGACCTAGGCATCTTGAGGAATAGGTCGACAAGGAATAAAATAGGGGGAGATAAGGTCAGAAATACAGACAAAACACCTATTCACTCTATTCATTCTTTATTCATTTTGGGACCTATTTTTGGTTCCACTTTTTATACACCAAATAAAGAAACTCTGTACATGCAAGTTGTAGATAAATTAATAAAGAAAAATACAAAATTAATTTCACAGAAAAATACTGTACAGATAAAAAGTTATGGTCTGAATAAAAATCCAGAATGCCAACTTCCCAGACCCGTATCTCACAAACGACAACTCCAAATGCAGTGTACTCACCTTTAATTGTATATAGAATAAAATAATCTACTCAATGGTGGTGGTTTCGCATTTGGCGGAGCTACGGTTTGAAAGTTGAGTTTTGGACCCTCATGGTACACTTGTACTAAATAAAACATTCAATTTATTATTTGTTCATTATTTATTCAATTTTATATTTTTATAATGTTGTAAATAATACTTATAATAATTATGTACATTAAAAGAAGAATAAAAACACAATTAAAATACAAATAAAAATAATTGTATATATCCAGTGCATAGGTACTTTACCTATATACATACCTATGTAAAGTATACTTGTATTTTATTAAATATACAAAACATATCATAAAAATAAAATAAAAATATATTTGGGTACATAACAGTATTTTATCATTTTAGAAAATAATAAACACAAATAAAGAAATTAAAAATACAAAATAAAAATAAAAGTATTAAAATACATAGGTAATATACCTATATAAGGCTAAAAAGTGAACTTGTAGAAATATGTATCATAAAAATAAATAAAAATCATAATAAAATACTACATAAAATAACAAATAATTTTCATTTTATAACTTTAATTTAATTCGATTTATTTCTATTAATAAAACCATTTTTTATTCTCTTTTTCCTGGTTGGTCCACGTGGACCAACCAGGAGCCAGCGACTGTTGACCGGCGGGTCAACAGTCTGTCCTCTTCTTCCCAGCGCGTAGCGCGCGTCGCTTTCCCCTTGTCTTCGCGCCTTTTTCGAGGCTGCGCCGCTCATCCTCTGCGGCCGCTTCCTTCACGAAACCCCTTCCTCGATCAATCACCTCCATCGCCGACGCCTCAGATCTCCCCATATCTCCTTCCACCACCCGTGATCTTCCCTCGAAGTCACGCACTCCACCATCTACTTAACCAGACCCACCTCTTCCTCCCTCCGGTTGAACCGCATTTCATCCAGTTTCCCCCCTTCTTCGGTCGTGCTCGAGCACCTGGAGGTGACAGCTCCTGGTTCCACACCTTCGAGGAGGCGCAGCGGGCGATCTGGGCGCGTTCCACCACCTCCGGCGATCGACCCCCGTGAGGTATACTCCCTCTGGCCACTGGCCATCGAGGTTGCGATCCATCCCATTTCCTTCCCCATTTTATTCCTGTTAAATCTAGGATCATTTTCCCCATCATTCTCAGTCGAATCGATCATCGCCATCACCTAATCGATCACCTCGCCGGAGCGCAACTCCGGCGAGATCCTATTGCGCCTCCCCGTTCATTTTGAGAGCCACCCGAGGTCGAGGCATTTTGCCCTCGACCTCTCTAACGTTTTGGTGCAGGTATTGAAGTACATTGAAGCTCCTGGAGCTATTTTGCCCTCTCGCCGGAGCACCTGGAGCCTCGCAGCTCCGCCACCTCCGTGCGAGGGTACCGGTGTCCGCCGGCGAGTTTTGAAGCCACCAGGAGACAGAGACAGACCTCAGGAGGTCGCAGCCCCATTTTGAAGCTTCCAGAGCGTCGGAGGCCCGAGAACGAGCTCGGGGAAGTTCGCCCTCGCCGGCGCTCTTCCCTGTTCTTCCTCCGAGCTTCCCCGCCGTCCGATTGGGGCACCCCTCCAGATCAACCAGCCACCGTCAGATCTTGGCTCGCCTCCACCGTCAGATCTTGGCTCGCCTCCACCGTCGATCTCTTGTCCAGATCTGATCTCAGCCACTGATCATCGAAGCGTCATCGGCCGTTCTTGTGCTGCCACGTGTTTAAGTGGAACGTCCCCAGCCGTTGGATCACGCCTTGACGCCCAGCCGTTGGATGCGCGCCACGCGTCACTTGCCGAGCGCAGGAGTGAGGGTATTTTGCATCCCGACCCTCGCGATTTTTGTATTTATATATTAGTCTATAAACTTGCCTTGGTAGTTTAAATATTTTGTAATATTTGCAAAAAGACCCTCGGATTTTAGTTATTTGCGTTTGGGTCCCTCGCCACGTCACCTCACGTGACCTGTACACGTGAGGTGGTGGGCTTTTTACAGAGGCACCCCTGGTCTTTTGTGTATTTCGGTTTAGTCCCAGAACTTTTGTATTAAGTGTTAAACATTTGGGATATTTGCATGTATGCCCCTGATAGTTTCGGTTATTGCCTTTAGGTCCCTGCCAGGCGCGTGTTTCGCACGTGTTCGGCTTGGGCATTTTGCGCTAAGGCCCCTCCGGGTTTGGGTATTTGCTTTTAGTCCAGTAACTTGCATTTGACGTTGTATATTTTTGTGGAAATTGCACGTATGCCCCTGGATGTTTCGTAAATTGCATATATGCCCTTGCCAGCACTGTTTGATGATTGGAGTGTTGTTCTAATTAATTAACATATCATTTCAACTCCAAAAAAATTCCACAAAAATAGGCTTAAGTTCCTGGATAGGTGTATTTTAACGCTACCTAATTAGTTTTTGATTTTATTCTATTTTCATATTTATTAAAAATCAAAAACTCTCATTTTGTGTACTGTCTACCTTAGAAAATACCAAAAAAATATCAAAACACCTCTAAAAATTCCAAAAAAATCACCTAGTGTCTATTTTGCTATATTTTAGTGTCAGTCCAAAAACCACTAAAAATCTCAAAAGAAAAACACTAAAAATTGAAAAACACTTCAAAACTTCAAAAAAATATAAAAAATAGTAGAAAAATCCAAAAAATATAAACTCAGCTTCTGTTTGTCACTTATTTTATTCTCTTTATTAGAAAAATAGTGTGAGTTATTTTGAGTACTTGTTGATATTTTTAAAGTACATTTTTGTCACAGCCAGCCTGAGTTCCACTGTTTTGCCTTATTTCAGACTTTAAAAATACCAAAAACACCTTGAAAAATCCCCAAAAATCACAAAAACAGTAAAAAACCTTAAAAATACCAAAAACATTTATTTTCTGAATTTTCGAGCATTTTTGGGCATTTTTATAAATATCTTAGCTTGCCTTGTATTATATCCCCTTATTTTCCAATATTTGAAAAAAAAAAAATATATATAAAATATAAAATCTAAAAATCAGAAAATCAAAAATCAAAATACAAAAATAAAAAAAAAAAAAACATTAAAAATTAAAAACCCACAAAAACATTCCTTTGTTTGATTGCTTAGTGTAGACACACCACACACTCACTCACTTGTGCATTCACTTGCTTGAATTACACTGCTTGCTCCCTGTGTTCGAACTCTCTGCATACTTGACTGCTATACATCCTTTGTGCAGAGTTAAAAATAAATTTTAACTCACACCTGTCTTTCATTGCCTGATTTGCTTGTGGGTTATTTGTTGATTAATTTCGGGATTCGTGTGGTCAAACACCGACTGTTGACTCGCCTTGTGAGTCGACATAACCGCATCGATCTCCGTGGTTATCACCCATCCCCTCATGTTCGAGACACACGAGGGGATAGGCTCAGGATGTTTGTTCGGCTCAGGCCACGTGGCTGCATTTGGTGCTTCGGGAGGCGGCTTGGTCCACTCGAGCCTGTAGGTTAGACGTGGAGGCTCGGTCCTTCATTTGGCCCGTCCGATCAATTTGATCGGACAAAACCTGTATATCGGGTTCATCAGCTCTGCTGCCTCCTGCGACGGACTTGGTGGGGCTTCGGCAACGGTGTTTGAGCTCTGTTGTGCTCCCCATGGGCTGCTGAAGGTCTCAAGAGGTTCTTGAGAGGGGTATGAAGAAGCCTGAGGTGCTGCATAGAGGAGCCTTCTGGATAGGTTAGACGACGTCCCCTCACCAGAGGCGGAGCTCTAGAATGGAGCTCCCCTCGAAGGTTCGTTTATTGAAGTGTCTTTGATCTGTAAATTGTTAGGGGCGAATAGCCAAAGCAGGTGGGTGTGTGGATGAGATGGAATGGAGGTCCGAATGGGCGGAGAAGGCGGGGACCTGGTGGGTTCCTCTATCGTGAATACAGAGGGAAGGGGGCAACTCGACGAGTGGTTCTGGGGAGTAGGATGGTGATTTGGCCCTCCCGCAAAGATAAGGGAGGTCCGTGGAAGCTCTGATTGTGGTCGGATCTGGGTGAAGTGATGTAGGTGCATGGGATAAAATTGGAGAAAATATAGGGAAAGGATGTACAAGATTACCTAGAGATTTAAAGAAGAATGCGGGCAGAGGTATTATCTTGTGCTGGGCCTCTGGTGAAGCCATGGTCTTCGCTCAGACCCGATCAACCGATCTGAGGAGCTCAGTGGTGCATAACACGATTGCGACATGACCAGAGGGTCATAGGTCTATACCTGAAGCTCTGCCCATTATCACCTGCCAATTCCGCCTCCTCCTATCACGAGGAGGGGAAGGTGGCTAGGAGGGTGCTTCGTCAGTTAGTGGACGAGCGTAACATCAGTGGAGGGTGGTTGATTTATAGGAGGAGGAGCTCCGACTATTATTGGTGAGGTGGCATTTTGTAATAGTCGGGAGAGGAAGGTGGAGGCAGTAGATGAGGTCTTAATGGTGTGCGCGAAGATGGCGAGGGTAAGGGCTTCGTGGGGAATGGTTTGGTCGCGGAGAGGGGCTATGACATGTGCTCTAAAAATGGAAGGGGGAGACGGGGTCGTGAGGTGTAACGACTGAAGGGGATGAGCTCGAGGTAGGCGGTGGTCGAGGACCGTTGGATCTCACGATCGAACGACTAAGAAACGGGCGCTGGCAAGCAGGTAGGATTAGATCTAGTGCAGTGATCAAGGGCTGAGATCAAATTGCATAGAAGCAGTTGGGATAGAATGAGGGAATGGATCAGACGGCTATGAGCGAGCAGGGGATGGATGATGGAGATTGAGGTGGGGGAAAGATCTGAGGGTTGAGAGCATGAGAGGTGACGGGGAGGTCACGGAGCCATTGGATGGCACAACCTTTCTATGATTGAGGGGAAGGCAGGGAAGGGTGGCTCTGATGAGATCCCGAGATCTCATCATATCGCTTTTTGTAAAGAGGAGTAGCAGTGGACGACCAGATGGAGGTGGGAAAAGGGGATCCAAAGGCCAATGGAGAGGTCGGGTGGCAAAAGAGGAAGCAGCCACGTGGGCGGCCCAAAGGGCACCATGTGACCGCTCAAGAAAAATCAAAGATAACAAAAATAAAGAAAATACAAAAAGAAATAGTAGGAGGTTGAATTAGAAAAAAGTCAAAACATGAAAGTTATAGATCTCGATGAGATCTACTATTTTATGTTGATTAAAAAGTCAGAAGAGGTCATTTGTATAATGAAGAGTTTTTGCAAGTATTTTTAATGTTTAAAAATACTTAAATTTTGTGGTTTTGATATTTTGTCTTCTTAATTTATTTTTGAAATCAAAATAAATGCATACATAATTAACCTAATTTTTAGGAATTTTTAATAATAAAAAAAATAAAGAAAAGTGTTACTAATTAAATACAATAATTAAGGTTAGTGTTAATTATAAGGGATAATATTATTCACAATGATGCAGAATTAATGAAGATTTCTTTGAGGTTCTTATTTTTCAAGGATAAAAAGAGAGAATAATGATGATCCAACAAGGATTCATCAACCAACTCAACACAGATGAAGCCGTAAAAGTTCGACTATTTTTATCTTTTCAATTTTATTTTTGTTTTGCAAGTAAGATCTTATAACGAGTCCTTATGATCGCTAACCATATAGGAGTGTGCGTACAACTAGGCAAGCATCTAGTACTTATTCCAGCCCCTTTGTAACCTATGATATGTGTACTGAAAGGTCTTTGATCTCGTGTCTGGGGGACTACTCAACCAAAGAATAAGAGAGGAAGCCAATAGGCGAAATCAATACTTTGGACCTCGCTCGCAATGGACTTACCCGTGAGCATGCAAGGACCTACTCGGACGCAAACCGATGAGACATACACGGTTGTGAGGGTGTGGCCTATGCTCAATACTTCAGACAAAGTCGGATGCTCCACACAAGGCGGGAACACCGTGCTTGACGAGGCCCTACTCAGTCACGTACGATAGAAGCACCAATACTTTGCCATCCCAGGTGATAATCAAAGCACCACAGATCGAGATTTGGGCTCTATTCCTTATGAGCCGTGCCTCACTCGGTCTCGAATGTACCTAAAAACAATGAGGGCTTTATGAACCCCACCAATGATGTCCATTGTGATTTTTATTAAGGTCAAAGTGTTATTAGCAGTCCCCTTGTTTTAATTTTTGATTTTCATTTTTTTGAATATTTTCCAGAGCAAGCCGCCTAATGATCTTTTTTGTATTTTTTCTTTAATCCTATTTGATATAAACACAAGGGGAGAGGATGAAAAAGCCATGCAAGTCATCACTAAGATGGTAATATCACCTTAGTGACTAATGATGCATGCAAAGATAAAATTACTTACAGCGCTTCCCAGCCCTTTCCATGCGAGGTGTAAGCATAATTGAAATATTTACACTATTTGGCGATATGCAAAAGCGAGACAACATCCTAAACAACAACTTCTATTATCGGAAGAACCAAATGCTAACTACTCAAAAATGGATCATAAGTGTCCGATCTTGGAGACCTCTTGGTGCCCGCCATAATGGGCCCTGCAAGTGTTATATGAGGTCTCTCACGACATATGGTTCGAGTTATTTGCAATTAATTATTTGACTAAGTCCAAGCGCGTATCACTATAGGTGCATGCAATATAATTAGGACTTTCGACCTAGTTACCGAGTCAAGCTACCTGATGTTTAAGGTCTCACTCACATAAAATAAATAAAAACAAAGGTGGAAAGCTCAAATTATTGGAAATAAAATAAAAGAAAGTTGAAGAAAACCCAAAAAACTACGACGGGCCCCCCAGGTGAACAATCACCCGAGCACCAGACCACGTGGTGAAGAGTAGTGTCCAAATTAATTACAAATTAATTAACAAAAATAAATTACTCTTCGCACAAAAAAAATGAAAGAAAAAACTAAGCCGTGCTGCTCTTCTCCCCCCTTGTTCCTCTCTCCATCTATCTCCTGGTCAGCATACAAGTAGAAGGCCAACCTCCGCTCGTCTCGGGTGCACCCACCTCCTAAGAGATAACCGTCGCCAACCTGTCCCTCGTAAGAAAGATCAACAAGAATACATGGATTAGAACCGTCAAATAATTATCAAAATAAAATAAGCAGAAAATAAGGGGAAGTAATATGCGGCTATATACAAAATGTTTTATGATCCGTTGTTTCCCGACAACGGTGTCATTTGAAATATCGTAAATACCCAAGAGGGGGTCGCACACCTCTTACAAGGCGGACACACAGTCGTCGAAGTGATCACTCTCAAAGACCAAATATGATAATTCAAGAATCAATCCATAAATAATAATGAAGCAATAAAAGCAAGGGACGCGGATCAATATTTATTATACCCTATGATGAATGGGTATAGTAGCAGGTAGGGGTCGAACTCAGGGAACACACGTGTAGCATAGGTGTTTTATTTATAAAGAGATAAAATAAGTATAGGTGTATATTGGTATGCATATTATTTAATTAGGTTTTTATGGGGTTTTAATTATAATATTATTTATTTAAATTTTAATTAATTTTAAAATTTTAAATTTTTGATATACTTTTTATTTTAAAATAATTATAAATATTTATAATAATAAATAGTATTATAACTTATATATTACTATATATATATATAATACATTATATATACATATAAATATAGGTAAACATAGTCAAAAATAGCAAAATAAATGTTTTTTAGGTTTTTTAAAATATTTTTCTACTATTTTTTTATTTTTCAAGTATTTTTGTGAATATTTATTATTTTTAAAGTCCAAAATATCCCAAAATAAGGATTAAGTAAATAGACTGAATTAATCTTAGGTTTAAAAATAACAAAAAGCCTCAAAAATTTTCCAAATCAATTTTAATATATACTAATATATGTAAACAAAATTAGAAAATAAGAAGAAATAATTTTTGGATTTTTGAAGAATTTTTACATTTTTATATGATTTTGGATATTTTTATTTTTTTATCATTTTCCTTTTTCATTTTATAGGGATATTTGGTATGGTGTTGTTAGATACTATAATAAATAAACACTATTTTTAAGGGATTTTATAAACATGGTTATATATTTTTTTGGATATTTTTAAAGCAAACACGGAATATCCATGCACTATTTGATTTTTAATAAATAGGAAAACGACATAAAATGCAAAACTAATTACATGGCTTGAAATATCACGTATCCAAGTACCTCATCCTTTTTTTTCACAATTTTTAGGCATGGATGATATCTATAAAAAATAAATAAACTTGCACAAAAATACTTGACCTAGGAGGGGTATTTTTGTAATTAAAAATAAATACAAGGGGAGCACTGCAAATAACCCAAAAGTTTATAACTAATATCCGAAGTTTTATATTAAACAACAATTAAAGGAACTCGTAGAGGTTTACATGCAATTTTTACAAAATAACACGTGCAGGTGCATGTGATAGGCACTGACTATTTTGCAATATTGAATATAAACAAGGGTGCATATGCAAATATCCAACTAATTTTTACCCTTCACAACATATTTAGAGGAATTATTAATAATGACAAAAATCGGAGGGGGTTTGCAATGTTTACCCACTTACATTGCTGGATCACACCGTCCGTTGCTCGACACGTGGTCGATCTGGTGGTTGTCCTTGCATACCCCTTCAATAGAAATCAACGACCCAGATTAGATCTAGGCCACTGTTCTTAATCAAAAGGCTCGGAAGGTTGAGGAAGAACAATGGAAGAACAAGCAACCTACAAGCTTTAAATCTGATTCCTCCATTACACGTCGTGCTCTACTCCTGCCGATGGCTGTAAGGCGTCACTTTAGGTGCTCCGCTCATACAGGTGGCCTCCTGTGAGACTAAGATGCTTTGGATGAAGGCCTAAGGGTCCTTCATGCCCCAAGTATCCTGGAGTACCTTCAGGACTCGATTTAGCTCTAGATAGGTCCTCGAAGGTTACATCATGAACCAAAAGTTAGGAAGGAGCGAGGGCTACTCCCTCGACTCGTCCTTGAATCTGAAACACAAGTGGGGTGGAATTTGAATGGAGCTTCGGTGAGGCGGGGAAGGACAAGCCTTTCGGGCCTCGATTCTTACAGAATGGAGGGTGAAAGGTTGGGAGAAATGGAGAAAGGGCATCGAGGAACAAAGAGGAGTGCTTTGTGGGCAGAGATGTGGTCTAGAAGCAACAGATTTGGCCTAGAGCTCAAGCTCCGAGTCAAATTGGAGATTGCAAAATTACACCTAATTACTATGCTAAAAAGAAATTAAATGCATAAATCAAAGCCTACAAGCTAACTTAACTAGAAATGTAGAAGAAGATGGCCTTGACCGAGCTGGAAGCTTAGGAAGCAGAACCGCTGGTGCAAGGTCCGACGATGGGTTGGATTAGCTCTCCCAGAGCTCCTCCTCACCGCGGATCGATCGCCTCCAGATGTTGCTGTCACCAATGCCAAGGAGATTAGGTGTATTCGAGGGGCTAGGAACCTAGGAAGATCGATCAAAAAGCAAAAGTTGGATCTGGGGGTATATTTATAGGCGAGGTTTGGAGGAGTTTCGAGGGACAGTAGCGTGAAATCGAGTAGGGGTTGGTGAGGATTTGGAAATGGGCGAAGATCGTGGGTGATCGGGCTATACAAAGGTGGAAGGCTCAAGGCGAGAGGAAGAAGATGGAGTCGTGGAGAAATAGATGAAGTTGGACTGCTCGTGACTCTGACAAGGATCAGAGGATGTTGAGGTATAGTTGACCGTAAGTTAACAAAAGGAGGCTCCTAATTAGTCCATGTGGACCGACCATGAATTAGGGAAATGAATATTGCTTATAAAATCGATAAAAATAAGAAAATGAATTAGTTAATTTATGATTATGAAATAAAAAAGTGTATAATTTTATGTAGTATTTTATACAAATTTTTATTTATTTTTATGACTTACTTTTAATATATGTTACTTTTTACAAGTATACATATAAGTATATTCATCTATATTTTATATATTTTATTTTTTTTGTGTTTTAAATTTTATTATTTCATACACATAATTTATATATTTACAACTTATTTAAATACACTTAAATCTATTTTTATTATATTTTTGATATAATATACATACTTAAATAAATTAGGGGACTTAATTATATAGGTATATGCACAGTATATTCATATATGTATTTTGTTCACTTATTTATTTATTAGCAGTTTTAATTACTTTATTCCATTTTTATTATGTATATGTGTTATAAATAATATATATAATTATGGAAATATAAAAATATGAAGAATATGAGGAGTAAATAAAATAAATAAAATATACATGTATATTGCAAATGTGGGCTAAAAACCTAACTTTTGATCTTATCTCCAAATTAAATGAAACCATCTTCATTAAATAGTTAATTAAAAGTTATATACAATTAAAGGTGATTTCGATATGATATAGTATGGAGATGATACATGTATGTAATGTTTTATTTACAGTTTTTTATTTTGTGTGTCTCGGGTATACTGTGCATTATTTTTCTATGAAATCAATTTTGTATTTTTAATTATATTTTTATCCATAATTTTTGTGTTTAAAGTTTATTGATTTGATGTGTAAATAATAAATAATAAAATAGGCCTCAAAAGTTAATTATTGGCCTATTTTTGTATGATTTTCAGATTGTGTTTTATGTACAATTCGCAGCCCTATCTCCCCCTACTTTATTCATTATCGACTAAGTCATCATGATGACTGAGTCACGGGGGCTAGGGTCACTTAACACCTATGGTGTCTCGTTTCTTTTCATTTTCTTCCTTTATTATTTAATTTTGGAATTAAATACGAGAAATATACAATATTTTATTCAATATTTTGTACAAATCAAAGAATGTTGATTTTGACAAATTAATGATATATATGCATTTATCTAGGGATATAAGGCCAAAATAAAAGAATAAAGGTGATGAATTGGATATTCATCATAGAGTACAATTGAATTTCTGCTCATGAATCCGACATCTGTGTTATGGAGCTCTTATATCTGACTTCTTGGCTAGAAGTCGATTCTGGATGGCATGACATGTTGCTTTGGTAAAAACATGGATCTTTGAGCAATGATTGTGTATCTTATTCCTGTGGGTACTTCTGGAAGGGAGGGATGTGTGCCAAAGCTTCTAAGAGTGTAAGCTGGATGTTGAATCTATTGATCACTACTGAACTCCATGAGTTGTTTCTTTTGGGATTTTTCTCTTTTATCTCCCTTTCATGAGCGGGATGCTTGAGGAAAGGGAATCATGGCACCTGACAAACCGCTGAAATGCCCTAATTAAATATATCGATTTGTTGTAGTCGGGAAATTAGGATCGATCAAAAATTTACCGCTTGAATTGATGAATCAACAAGTTAAATAATGTGCGGTTTTATGTATTTTCAACCTAGGCAAGCCCCATGGTCGACTCAAGGAGGCAAAGGAACAACTTCGGACCAACTTAGACGAATTAGCTCACGATTTTCCAAGCTGGATTTTTTTAATTTTTATGCGATAAAAGTGCAAATAAACAAATGCGTTTGAACTAGGTTATTAAGGAATCAAGCAATTTAGAAAAATTAATTTTAATGCAAAATTAATTCAATTTAACCAAGTTATATTTTTCCCAGAAACTTAATCAAACGATGAATGCGAAATGTATTTTTTGGACTTAAGACGAAACAATGAAAAATGCGAACTTTTTACGGATTTTTATGCAATTTTTATGAAAACAGAATGCAAAAATTATGAAAATTTTAAAGTTAAATATGATGAAATGAAGCTACAATATGTTTTTGGAATTTTATGGCAATATATGATTTTTATGAATTTTTTATTGAAATCAGAGTGATTGTGAGTATTTAATTCCTAATAAATCCACAAGATAAATTTATCCAGAAGCAAAATTATCTCAAAAAGATATATTAATAGACATTCCGAGAGACTTGAATGTTCGCAAAAATAGTATTTGTGGATTTAACTAAAATTAAATTACAGAAATTACTCAATAATTTATTTTATGCACCAGACGACTTCAATTAGATGAAATTTAGAAAGTAATTAAAACACATTAATATGCATCGTCTCTAATTTTTCCACAATGTTTAGGGCAAGCAGTAAGTATTTGTGAATTTTAGAGCATAAATAGGTAAAATATTACTGAATTTCAAACTCTGATTTTTAGTAAATTATCCAATACTCACAAAAATCTAAACAAAGATACATGATAGAGAATTAAATGATTTTTGACATGATATTTATGTAGTAAAAATGATGCAGAATGAATGTCCAAACAAGAGAGTAAACATAGGGATGTCGTTGCAATGAAGAAATTAAAACAAATAAACAAATAAACTCTGCATAAGGGGCACTTTTGCAATTTAAGAAATATGAGGACTCAATATGAAATTTTCACAAAACAAAAAAATAAAAAAATGAAATGACGATGGTGAGTTCCAATACCTCACGCTAGGGCACGATCGTGAGGGAGGCCTGGTTGGCGGCGGGTGCGGGGCGCACGGACAGCGCAAGAGGCACGCAGTAGCCGCAAGGAGCGTTGGCGGATGCGCAGGCGTCTAGTAGGCAACATCAGACGCACGACGGGGAGGACTTGATTGCGGAGGACTTAGGTGGCTTCAAGGGAGGCACGACCGCGAGCAGTGGAGTACGCGCGTGGGGCTCGGTCGTGCATAGGAGGAGGGCAGAGGGCCGCATGCGTGCGATGCGCGGAGGGAGGGGCGTATGCTTGAAGTGGTGCAGGCTGGTGCGGGCGAACTGTTCCAGGCCGCCGGAGGGGTCGGCCGCTGGCGGGCTGCAGGTGGCCTTGCGCGGGCTGGAGGTGGTCACCGCTGGCGTAGACGACTAGAGAAGGGGGGCAGCGGCTGCGACTTCTTCCCCTGCTCTCTCTTTTTTTAATTTTTTTAATTTTTTGCATTTCTGTGTATTTTTTACAAGAAATGGAATTGTAGATGAATGTGTGGTGTGATATGGAATGATGATGGTGATGATTATGGATGTATGCGAAGGTGATGATGTAAAAAAATAAAAAATATGATAATGAGGTGGTAGTGTTGTGATGATGATGGGGGTGGTGTTTGATGATGATATTGGTGGTATTTGATAGTGATGAAAATGAATTGAGGGAATGATTGAATACGATTATATAACAATACACAAGAAAACTGTTAGAAAAAAAATTATCAAGGAGAAGGAGAGGGATACTTACCTGAATTTTCACCGAGGGTGCAGAGCAGCTATGCTGGACTCCTGTCGTCACCTCAAGAAGGTCAACGAAGAGAAATCTTCGAATTTCTATAGCTTGCCTTGAGGGTCGCTGCTACGAGGTGGAAGAAAAACACCTCGGATCTCGCTGATGGCTCGTCGTCGCTTGACGTCGAAGGAGTTGTCACCTCATGGCTTCGAGGGGGCTAGAACCTCTCTCACTCGTAGAATGGCAGATGATAAGAAATGAAGAGGAGAAGGGAATAAAAAGGAGGAGAGCAAAGTTAAAAAAGAAGTGGAGAAAGTGGGAGAAATGGAGAGTTGGTGAGTTGGAGTGGGGAACAAGTAAAGGGAGAAGAAGTAAAAGGGAGAAAATAAAAAATAAATAAAATATGTAGGCTACTAAAAATAAAGAAGAGAAAAGGAAATAAAATGGAAGAGAAAAAAATTTAAAAAGAAATTAAATTAATTAATTATAAAAAATATAAATTAATAAATAAACATTATAATAAATAGTGAGATTAATAAAAAAATGGGGTGACACGTGGCGACTCCAAGAGTCGCCTCATGTCACTCTCAGAAAAATCACAACTTTAATGTAAATAAAAATAAAAAGAAATAACAAAAGGAGTTAAATCAAAAAGTGATGAACATGAAAGTTGCTCATCTCGACTAGATCTACAACTTTCATAAAGGATCAAAAATCAAAATAAGTCACATGCATAGAGTGTATTTTTGGGTCGTATCTTGTATGTATAAAATACTGTATTGTTATGGTTTGCAGATTTTTTGTCATTTTTAAATAAAAGAACAATAAAAATAAAAATAGAGAAAATATGAAAGAAATATTTACAACTTAATATATTTTTTTTGCATTTTTTTAAAAATTTAAAAGTAAAAGAATGATATAAAGGGTAATTTGGTCAATATGTACAATACACAATAGGGGTCCAAAACCCAAGTTTCACATACGATCTCCAATTTTTATGAAATGAGCCTTGTTTTAAGGTCTTTGAATGTATATTACTTTAAAAGTGATTAAACCTAAATCAGACACTATGTTGAGAGAGATATGCTCATTTTATGATTCTTAATCTTAAACTAGGGCTCGGGTTTTTTAGGTCGGTTTTACAAGTTAGTATTTCTTTGATATTTTTCCTTTAGTAATGTTAGTAATATATACAGTGTAGAGTTGATTTTATTGGATTTGGAGTTAATATAAAATAAGTACATCTAGGAGAAATATGATAATATACAGGTGATTATGTACAAGTGAATTTAGCTTCTTATTTAATGCACATATGAATGCTAAAATGCAAACATTAATTCTACAAGCATGAATGTGAATAATGCATAATAAATGGAAATATGCAGCTAATTGCTCGAGAACGAAGATCTATTTTCAACTTTTAGAATGATGAATCACAGATTCGTTAACCCTCTATACTAAAACCTTGCTCGTCCTTGAGAAACTAAAATGAAATGCAAGAGTGAAATGATTTTGGGTTCCATACCAAGGCCATGAACAAAAGGTGAAAATGGAGCTTGACTCGACCTTTAGATTAATAGTGTGGCGGAACCTTATTGGGAATTGAATTTAAAACCTAACAACCTTTAAGTTCCACAAGTCTTCTATTCAAGACGCCTCAACAGTTAGGTCAGAACAAATCCTCATATGCAAATTCTGATGACTATGAATCTTACTTGTACTGTGTAAGTGAAATATAGCTCTCCAAATCATAAACGGAAAAGAAACAACCTCCTCTAACAAGGTAACTCTAATTCCCCGGTCTAGCAACTCTTTCTTCGAGGAGCGGGGTATTCCCTTCTAAGTTCAAGTGCGACCAGCTCAAGAAGAGGGGGTAGAGAGAAGAATCGATGGTAGCCAGTGTAGCTACCTATCCTAGGATGCTTGACCAGTGTAGCCAAGTCATCCAGCTGCAATCTTACAAAAACTTTGAAGCTCTTCTTATTTTTCTATACTTGTATATACACTCTGACAAGCATTTTACTTTCCAATCAGACCTGTCCATTTTTGGAGATTCTACAATTTTCTTTTTTTTCTTTTCTTCTTCTTCTTTTTTTGACATATACACAAGGTGCAACATGTACATAAGGAATGTTTTGTTCTTGAGTCATAAACTATCCCTCTTTTGAAGCTTTATTGTAACCCACAACATCCCGTCGTTAGACGTCAGCGCCACTAGACTAGGTTGAGATGCACTACCCTCCCTAGAGGATGTATGTTTCCACCCGTATGCTACTCCAAGCCAAAGGATTCTACCTCCTCACCACCTCATCAATGAAGAGCTACGTGCATGGTGCTTGTCCAAGTAAGGTCATTGTCTAAAAGAATCGTACATATGTATGAAATATTCTATTTAGACCAATCAAGATGACATGTGAACATAGACTTGCAGACTCAAAGAATTAAGTCACTCAACCTGAAAAATCATAACTCCAGTTCCTATAAGGTTCCTCTACAATTAGGTAGATTATGGTCGAATCAAATCCATCCTCGTCATCTATTCATAACTTGGTTCAGAACCCTCTAACTTCTCACTTTGCATATGCTAGATATGCAGATGACATGCTATATAGATGAATGAAGTGCAAATATTTTTTTTGAATGCAAGGATGATATACAAGAGTAAATAAGAAACCCCCTTTTATTAAAAAAAAATTCAAAAATTTTGTATACCTCCTATTTTACAACAAATTTTACAACTTTTTACATAAATATTATACAGATTATACAACATACTATACATGAATTTTACAAAAGTTTTTTTCTTTCAATTTTTACCCACCCCCTAGTGATTCGAATCACTCGCCCGGGCTCCATATCGTTTCATTTTAAGGCTATACTTGGGATGACCAGATCCTAAGTATGGGGGAGAGTGACCCGAGTCTCTTCATCATTCTCTGTACATTCTTCAAATCTCATCAGTTCTCCACTCACTCCTGTCCTAGACTTAGGCTGACCAGAGCCAAAGTATAGGGGGGACCAGTTCCCATCATGTATATATACTCATTCATTTTCCCTCTTAACCTCGTCCGTCCCATTTTTGATCTTCTTCTACACTTAGGCTGACTAAAGCCTAAGTATAGGGGGAGGATCAACTTCTATACCTTTTCTTATTTTAGCTCTCCTACGCTTAGCATGAGCTATGTCTTTTTCCTCACTTCTCGTGCTTTGAGGACATTACACACGCTAAATATAGGGGGCACGTATATATTACATATATACTTTACCCATAGCTCGTACTTTCGCATATTTTTGTATATATTATGCAATAATTAGGGGTGGGTAAAAATTGAAAAAAAGTTTTTATTTCAAAAATTTGGTATACCTCCCATTTTACAATAAATTGTACAACTTTTTACACAAGTATTATATAGATTATACGATATACATACTATACATGAATTTTACAAAAGTTTTTTTTTCAAAATTTACCCACCCCGTAATTATTGCATAATATATACAAAAATACGTGAAAGTACAAACTATGGGTAAAGTATATATGTAATATATACACGCCCCCTATACTTAGCATGTGCTATGTCCTCAGAGCACGAGAAGCGAGGAAAAAGACATAGCTCATGCTAAATGTAGGAGAGCTAAAATAACAAAAGGTATAGAAGTCAATTTGCCCCATATACTTAGGCTTTAATCATCCAAGTGTATAAGAAGATCAAAAATGGGATGGGCGAGGTAAAGAGGGGAAATGGATGAGTATATATACATGATGGGCATCAGTCTCCTCTATACTTAGGATCTGGTCAGCCTAAGTCTAGGACATGAGTGAGTGTGAGAATCGATGAGATCTGGATACTGTACAGAGAATGATGAAGAGATTCGGCTCACTCTCCCCCTATACTTAGGATCTGGTCATCCTAAGTATAACCATAAAATGAAATGATATGGAGCCGGGGTGAGTTATTCGAATCATTGGGGAGGGAGGGAAAGAAAATATAGACAATAAGGAGTGGGAATATATAAAGATCAAGAAGGTTTGTGACGAACCTTCTTGTGGGAGCGAGGAGGTGGATAATATACATATGTGTTGCTGTCGGAATCATCCTCAGATGAATAATAATGAGGTGTAGGGATCATCCAACGAGGGTAGACACATGGCTGCATGCTCAGATATGGCTTAAGAACAGTCGAACTGAGCTCACTCATATAAACCACCTCATCCGGACCTGATGAGGATTCCTCCGAAAATTCCTTCTCCGGCATGTTGAAGGAAACTTTCTTAGTCGATTTTCTAGAACCTGAACCATTGAGAGGGAGCGGAGAGCGACGTGCCTTGAGGGGTTCGAGGGAACACCTTGAGGAATCAATTATCACCTTCCTCTCATTAGATAACCAGCTAGAGGGAGCAACCGTGTTTTTGGGTGGGGTCAATTCAGTCTTGGTTGTCTGCTTTGAAGGTATGGGATGTGGTGCGGTGCTGACCATGGGTTCCTCATCAGACGAGTCACCATATAGATTGTAATATTCCTGAAGGGTCAGCACACGTTTCGGGGGGGGGGGGGGTTCTAGTGATCTCAGTAGGCTTGGCATTAGGAGTGATGCAAGCAATGGGAGTCAATGATGTATGGGAAGTCTCTGATCCAATGGTCAGCTCGACATTCGGTATCTCAGGTGTAACAGAGAGGTGGGACTCATCTTTCTCTCGATGGTCATTACTGTCAACAACTTTGTTGGTTACCTTAGAGTAGAGTGTGTCAAAGAATGGATGTGGTCAGAGTGCTCACAATGCTGTAAAATCGATCTCCCCAGTCTCACAATCTATAGTCCCCTTAGCTGAGGCTAAGAACAACTTCCCGAGAATAATAAGAGATTGGGTAGACTCTCCCCGGTGCTCAATGTCAATGACTATGAAGTCTACCTAGAGTAGAGCACCTTGGAAAGTAATCATGACTAAAATGGTTGCTCTCACCCGTTTTATAGATCGATTAGCCGGCTGAATGATCTCTCTCGACTTTCTGATTGGCCTGAGTTTGAGCTTGTCAAACACAGAGGTTGGGAGTATATTTATCGATGAGCTCATCATCGATTCTAGCATGGGTGGAGATAGTGTCTTTGATTTCACATTCAACCCAAGGCAACCGCTTCACTATGTGGCTCTTGGTCTTTCTCGCCATCACCAAGGAGGTGGTTATAGACACTATGTGTCTTTCAGTCCTTGTCCTCTTATTGCCCGACCTCGTAGGCATCAATTTACTTCTCACAAATCGTTTGAGGTCGGGGAAGTGATCTACGGAGTTTATTAAGGGAAGGTTAAAAATCAATTCTTCATCAAGTACTTCACTTAGAGCAAGATCCATTTTTAGGTCTTTTTCATATTCTATTTTTATGAATTTTTCTGATTTTTCAATGTTTTTTTGTCTTTTTGGGATTTCCGATTTTTTATTGTTTTGAATAGGTGGAGGAGTGGGAGGATGTACAAACTCAAGATTGGAAGGTAAGTAGTTAGTGGAAGAGAAGGTAGAACGGACTCCAGCTGTACAGAGTGTGTGTGTTTCATTGTATCCTCTAAGTTTTCAACATTGAATTCGCTTATTCCATTCTCCACTTCCACACTTGAGCTGGAATAAATTGAAGTGATTCAATCGATGACATTTCTAAGTTTATCCTCAATAAATTCATATCTCTTCACAACCCTAGAAATGTTATCCTCCAAAGAGTCCTCATAACAAATCATCGAAGTATTTTGTCTACTCGGAGGATACTGCTGAGATCTTGAAGTCTCATACTCAACATGCCTAGACTCTGGCATGTAATACTGATTTGAGTATGGACCATCCGAATGGCAGATATTTGTCAGAGTCTCGAATAATGGAAATGAACAGGGGGCTGGTACGTCTAGCTCATGAGTCCAAGCCCTTAAATGTGTAGGACTCTGAATGAAGGCTAACCAATGTAGGATTGATTACTAAGGTCAATCAAGTCAGGAAGATCATATGATGCAGGCCTCTCCATTCAATTTGTTCGATTGACCGTGTTATGCCCTAAGGTCATGTCGGGATGTGTATATGTAAAATGTTGTTTGGTCCCAACTTGAGATGAGAATGAGGTCTGAGAGGGCACAGAATTCTGCTACTAATTTATCTCAGCAGTGACTTGCTCTTCGAATTGTTCATTAATTCTAGCAAGCGACCGACTATAAGGTGGGTTAGCCTAGGTTGGAAGTGGGTCAGGGGTGTAAGAAGGTAAGGTAGGTGAGAAGTGCGAAGAAGCAGGGAAGTCAGTCGAAGTTCTGACTTCACGGTCTGGTTGGGGTATGAGGAGGAATAAGAAGGTGAAGATGATCAAATTATTGTTGAAGAGGAGTGACATGTATATGATGACCAATATCCCGACATCTCGAAGAGGAATGGATGAATGTAAGCGGATAAAGGTAGAAACCATACAAGTACACATGATAACACACACAGACAGACACAAAACAAACACAAGAGCAAACCCCAAATTCACCAACTCTACACGTGAAGGTCGTAAAGGTTTTGCCGAATTATCTTGTCAGTTTTAGTTGGTGATAAATGCAAGTATTGAAAGATTAATGAGATGTTAGGTGACTGTACTTCCCTACAGACTGTCTTGATTCTTATGAAACCCACTTTCAGCCAGGATAGGAGTAAGTATAGACCGTATAAGTAGGCTACCCGTTTCTTGTGGACAAAGCCTTATGAGGAATCCTCTAAACCTCCCACTCTGCTAAGGAAATCTAGACCATTTACCGGCTACTCGTAGATCCTCACTGAAAAGTGGCTAATCATTTTGAATCAGTAGTCTATATGAAAATCCTGGCTTTGGCTCTATCCTAATGTCGTCTCTCTCTCACTTGCAAATAAATTCATACAAAGATGGGGTTGCTCTCCGCAAACAAGGGTTAAATTTAATCATTTTTTTGGTTTGATTCAATTAGCAGACTCGATTTTAGAGATTAGTTATCACTGTAGTTAATCCACACAAGCAATCACGTCTACCGTCCAATCCTAATTCCTTAATCCTAAGTTAGAAAAACCGAGAGAGGGAATCAGAAAAAGCCGATGCGATCGAGAAAATGATAATCAATGCTTGAGTAAGAAAACTTACAGTGACTCCAACTCTCTACAATGCAAGATGCACAACTGAATTGAAAATTTTATACTAGATGGAATGCAAGCAAGAAAACCGTTCCTAGACAGGCAGTTCTATTAGCGAGTGATGAACAAATTAGTTTGGACTAATAGATATGCGGTCTAAGTGTGTCTCGTTAAATGTGATGTATGGTCCTATAAAGTACGAGCACAAGTCAAATATTTTGCTCTGAGAGCCACGAGTGCAGCTCCTAGTCTACGTCAATCAACCACACAACCACAACGGGGACAATTTTCAATCTTGATACAAGCGTGATATTCCAAATAGAATCCACTAGAAATCAAGCAATTATTACAAGTTAATGAAAATTAAAATCTCTCTTCAGATCTTCTTGGCTTCTCAACAACCGACTCGATCCACGAATCGTCGACCTCCGATGCTCTTCGAGATGCGTCGAATTCAAGAAAGCCAAACCAAGTCCATCGAACCCTCAGAAAAAAAGATAAAAATTATGTCATAGAGAGATACAAAAAATAGACAAAAAATAAATAGAAAAATAATCAAAAAATGAAATAATTACATGGTGATTCAGAGGTCAGACCACCCGATTGAATGGAAAACCTTAATCTATTTTTTCTCAAATTATCCTAAGATGTTTGACTCCCCTGCAACAACACCATGTGATGAACCGCTGAACTACCCTAATTAAATGTGTCGATTTATTGTAGTTTGGCAATCATGATCGATAAAAAATTAACCACATGAATCGATAAATGAACGAGTTAAATAATGTATGGTTTTATGTATTTTTAACCTGGGCAATCCCATGGTCGACTCAAGGAGGCAAAGGAACAACTTCAGATCAACTTAGACGAATTAGCTCAAGATTTTCCAAGCAGGATTTTTTTTTTATTTTTTATGCGATAAAAGGCAAATAAACAAATGCGTTTGAACTAGGTTATTAAGGAATCAAGAAACTTAGCCACATTAATTTTAATGCAAAATTAATTTAATTTAACTAAATTATATTTTTCCTGAAAATCTAATCAAACGATGAATGTAAAATATATTTTTTTGGAAATTTTGGATTTAAACGCACCAATGAAAAATGTGAACTTTTTATGGGGTTTTATGCAATTTTTCATTAAACAGAATGCAAAAACTATGAAAATTTTACTGAATTTTTTTGGAGTTTTATAACAATATATGATTTTTTAAATAAATTCTTTACCGAAATCAGAGTTATTGTGAGTATTTATTTTCTAATAAATCCAGAAATAAATTTATCCAGAAGCAAAATTATCTCAAAAGATATGTTAATAGACAATCCAAGAGATTTGAAATTTTATAAAAATAGTATTTGTGGATTTAACTAAAATTAAATTACAGAAATCACTCAACATTTTATTTTATGCAACAGACAACTTTAATTTAGATGAAATTTAGATAGTAATTTAAAACACATTAATATGCATCATCTCTAATTTTTTCATAATTTTTAGGGTAAGGAATAAGTATATGCAAATTTCAGAGTATAAATAGGTAAAATATTACTGAATTTTAAACTCTGATTTTTAGCAAATTATTCAATGCTCACAAAAATTAAAATAAATAGGCACATGATAAAAAATTAAATGATTTTCAACATGCTATTTTTATATTTAAAAATGATGCATAATGAATGTTCAAACAAGAGCGTAAACATAGGGGTGTCCTTGCAAAGCAGAAATTAAAACAAACAAGCAAATAAACTGTGCCTAAGGGACACTTTTGCAATTTAAGAAATACGAGGACTCAATATGCAATTTTCACCTTAAGAAAAATAAAAAAAAAATGAAATGACCGAATGTGGGTTCCAATACCTCACGCTAGGACACGATCATGAGGGACGCCTGGTTGGCGGCGGGTGCAGGGCACACAGATGGCGCAGGAGGCGCACGATGGCCACAAGGAGCGTTGGCGGATGCACGCGCATCTAGTGGGCAGCAGCGGGCGCATGACAGGGAGGACTTGATCATGCAGAACTTAGGTGGCTTCAAGGGCAGCGCGGCCGCGGGTAGTGGAGTATGCACGCGCGGGGCGCGGTCGTGCGCAGGGGGAGG
Source organism: Ottelia alismoides (assembly GCA_037367405.1). Taxonomy (NCBI): domain Eukaryota; kingdom Viridiplantae; phylum Streptophyta; class Magnoliopsida; order Alismatales; family Hydrocharitaceae; genus Ottelia; species Ottelia alismoides. The sequence continues at coordinate 640,008 of JAZKJV010005239.1, forward strand.
GCGGAGCACCGCGTGCGGGTGGCGCGAGGAGGGAGGGGCGCGTGCGGGCGGTGAACTGGTGCGGCTGGCATAGGCGAACTGCTCCAAGCTCCTGGAGGGGTCAGCCACTGTCGGGGCTGTAGGTGGCCTTGCGCGGGCTAGAGGCGACCGACACTAGCGTAGACGAGGAGAAAAGGGGCCTGCGGCTGCAGCTGCTTCCCCTGCTCTCTTTTTTATTTTTTTATTTTTTGTAATTTATTACAGGAAATGAAATTGTGGATGAAAGTACGGTGTGATATGGAATGATGATGTTGATTATTATAGATGTATGCGAAGGTGATGATGTAAAAATACAAAAAATATGATTATGAGGTGGTGATGTTGTGATGATGACGAGGGTGGTGTTTGATGATGATAGTGGTGGTGTTTGATGGTGATGAAAATGAATTGAGGGAATGATTGAATATAATTATAGAATAATACTTAGGCCCTGTTCGTTTGGGGTATAAGGAGGAATGGAATAAGGGGAATAAGTCCCCAACACGCTTCCCCGTGGTACGACTATTCCCCATTATTTCATCTTATTTCACTCTTATTCCTATCTTTATCCCACCTTACCTACCTTTATTTCACCTTATTCTCCTTATTCTTATCCTCCAGCCGAACGGAGAATAGACCCTTATTCCCCTTATTCCCCATCCTTATTCCTGCTTATTCTCCTACCGAATGGGCCCTTAAGAAAAATGTTAGATAAATAAATTATCAAGGAGAAGGAGAGGGATACTTACCTAAATTTTCACCGAGGGTGCGGAGCAGCTATGATGGACTCCTGTCGTCGCCTCAAGAAGGTCAGCGAAGAAGAACATTCGTAGCTCTACAGCTTACCTGGAGGGTTGCTGCTACAAGACGGAAGAAAAATACCTCAGATCTTGCCGACGGCTCGTCGTTGCTCGATGTCGAAGAAGGAGCTGTCACCTCGCGGCTTCGATGGGGCTAGAACCTCTCTCACTTGTAGAATGTCAGATGATAAAAAATGAAGAGGAGAAGGGAATAAACAGGAGGAGAGGGAAGTTAGAAAAGAGGTGGAGAAAATGGGAAGAATGGGGAGTTGGTGACTTAGAGTGGGGAACAAATAAAGGGAGAAGAAGTAAAAGGGGGAAAATAAAAAATAAATAAAATAAGTAGGCTACTAAAAATAAAGAAGAGAAAATGAAATAAAATGGAAGAGAAAAAATTAAAAAGAAATTAAATTAAATTCAACTAAATAGTTATATAAAAATAATAAATAAATGAATAACGAAAATAAATAATGAAAATAATAAAAATGGGGTGACATGTGGCAACTCCAGGAGCTGCCGCGTGTTACTCCCAGACAAATCACAATTTAAATGTAAATAAAAATAAAGAAAGAAATAACAAAAAGAGTTAAATCAAAAAGTGATCAACATGAAAGTTGCTCGTCTCGACGAGATCTACAACTTTCAGGAAGGTCAAGAAATAAAAATAAGTCATATGTACAAAGTGTCTTTTTGGGTGGTATCATATAGGTATAAAATACCATATTTTTATATTTTGCAGATTTTTTGTCATTTTTAAATAAGGGAACACTCACAAGAAAAATAGAGAAAATAAGAAAGAAATATTTACAACTTAATCTATTTTTTTTACAAAAAATTAAGAAAATAATAGAATAATATAAAGGGTAATTTGGTCAATATGTACAATATACAATAGGGGTCCAAAACTCATACGATCCCTGTTTTTTATGAAATTAGCCTTGTTTTGAAGGTCTTGAATGTATATTAATTTAAAAGTAAGTAGACCTAAATCGAACACTATGTGAGAGAGATATGCTCATTTTTTCTTAATCTCAAACTAAGACTCAGGTTTTATTAGTCGATTTTACAAGTTAGTATTTTTTGATATTTTTCCTTCACTAGTGTTAGTAATATATACACTATAAAGTTGATTTTATTGGATTTGGAGTTAGTATAAAATAAATACAAATAGGTGAAATATGATAATATATATGTGATTATGTAGAAGTTAATTTGGCTTCTTATTTAATGCACATACGAATGCTAAAATGCGAACATTAATTCTACAAGTATGAATGTGAATACTGCATAACAAATGGAAATATGCAGCTAATTACTCAAGAATGAAGCTCTATTTTCAATTTTTAGAGTGATGAATCACATATTCATCAACACCCTCCTCAGATGCATGACGGTCAAACACAAGAACATGTCTCTTCGCATATCTGCAGCTAGCTCCATTAAAAAAAATTTGGTCCCTGTAAAATCACTAGTAATATCTCTCTTGTTTTCTACATGAGCTGCAAACCAAAATGGTCCTAAACATGAATGGAAGAAGTATCGAGGGCTTCGGCACAAATGCTTCCAAAATATCTTAGGAGAACGTGCTTCACGCATGATGTCCCTTGAGCGATGGTGGTGGAGGCGAGCCGGGAGCATTGGATTGAGTACGCGGATCTTACGGCTGAAGATTAGGCATATCTGAAATGGTTTGGATCGACGAGTCAGATGATCAAATGGCAATTGTTGTTCTTGGGGCTTGAACTTTGTTGTTCCCTAATATTCTTCAGATGACGACGATGTTTTTGTTGATCAGAGGTAGCACTTTGGAATGCTGCTGCTTTGGATCTTCAATGCGCTTGTTCGATCAGAAGCCCATAGGCTCAGGAGCGATGGTGTTTGTCCCCAATATTTTACAAGATAGCGTATTTGATGTTTAGCTCCAGGCGACGGATGATTGATCTGATGCAATCTTTGTCTCTAAGTAATGGTGATGAATCTAATGGATATATGAATGATGCACTTCATATGTTGATGATGCAAGTTCTCGTGTGATGTCTTAGGTGACTTCTTTCAGGTCATGTAACGCCTTGCATAAACTCAGCTCGAGCACAAGGCTCGGTCCATAGGAAAACATGAAGGATGAGTGGGGGACCTGTCCAAGGCAGTGGAAGCTGCTCCATATCTCTGATCACCTTGAGTGGCCGGAGGGGGGTCAGTTATGGATGATAGATTGAGAAGCGGTAGGGAAATGAAGGTGAGATGGATGATCTGTTGATGGAGTTGCGTATCAAAGTCGATAGGGAAAGGAGATTGAAGAGAAGAAGGAGATGAGATTGGAGGAGGAAACAAAGAATGTGAAGAGGAGAAAAGGATTATCTACTAGAAACTAAAGTGGATGAAATCTCAAAATGAATGTGTTTGCTTGGGATGGACGAATTCACCTGGGAACTGGAGCTGAAACTTCAGTGGATTGTGGCCTCTACTCGTAGCGGAAGAGGATGTTGGTCGTAGTGGAGCGAAGCATGCATCGGCGAATGATCGCGTCGACCCTCTATAACTAGACTGGAGATCGACGGAGCTAGACTAAGGAGCTTGTCACTCTCATGCTGCTCTCTCTCTGGAACTCTATACTAGGAGATGGATGTAATTACAGATAGGATAGTTCCGGAGGTGGTAGGTTCTTTTTATAGAAGAGGATGAGGAAAGAGAGGTCGATAGAGAAGGAGGTTATGCGAACGACCGACAGTTAGGTCGATGGTCCCAGGAGGTTAAGCAGTTGAAGTATAGATATCAAGTAGATGAGGAAGACACGGTGAGGAGGAAGACATGAATGTTTGACTGGTCAAACCTAGTTTGACCAATTAAAATGTGCTACCTAAGCATACTAAAAGACAAAACTCCCATACACACCATAAATAATGTCATATAAATTAATTAATAGTAAATTAATATAAATAAATAATAAAATGGTAAATAATTTAATTGAATAATTAATTTAATTGGTTAAATAATATATATATGTAAAACATAGGTATATTATAACTATATAATAAGTAAATTTAATTATTTTAATTTATTTTAATCAATAATAAATTTTATTTTTATTTTATGTTAAAGTTATATTACAAATACAGTGGTTACAAAATATGAAATATCAAAGAAATATTAATGAATAAATATAATAAAAATAGATCATACAAGTATACCAATCGGGTCCCAAAACCTACTTTTGCATATTAATTATATTTTTAGTGAAACCACTTTTATGTGATAGATAGTTTTATAAAACGAAATTTAAAGGTGAGTAAACTCAGTTCAGAGTTTTTATGGTTTAGATATGAGGTTTGAAAGTTCAGATTTACGACTTTTTATTTTTGGGATTTTTTAGGATTTATTAAAATTAATTTAAGCTTAATTTTTGTATTTTTCTAATTATTTTTATAAATATTTATAAAAGAATTAGGTTAATTGGAATTAAAATTTATGTTACAGAAAATAAAGAAGTTTTATATACTTTATAGTACACACACATACACTCATAGAGGACTGATCTTGTGAGAGCCAAAAACTGTGAGAGCATGAGTTTATTGATTCTGGACCACCGGATTATGTCATCTCTCTCCTAATTGATTAGAGGGGGAGAGAGATGAGCAGAATCTAGTGGGGTACAGATTCAGTACTCTCACGATCTCACAATTTTTGGCTCTCACATGATCAACCCTATATATATGGGCCCAACAATCAAAACTCACATGATTGATTGCATGATTTTTTTAGCATTTTTAATAAATAATATTGCTTATAATTAAAAGATTAAAGTAAGTTTGGTCAATTTGGAGTTTTCTGTAAACATATATGAATTGTGAAAGTTAGCTTTTACGACCTTTTCAGTTCATTGTAATTATTTATTTATATATTAAATACTTTCTCAAATATTTTTATAGATTAGGATCCTTATCTCCTACTGCTTATTTATTTTATTGATCAAGTCAATATTGACCTGGTTTCAGGGTTAGTATTAGTCTATACATATTTCCATATTTACATCCTTCTTTCTTTTCTTTTTCTTTTTCTCATTATTATTTTATTTCGGATTAAATAAGTGTTAAATATGTTATATTAACAAGTGGAGTTAGTATATTAACTAATGAGAATCAGTTGTTATTCACATGCATTTTACCAAGGATTTTAGATAAAATGAAAGAATAAAGGAGATGAACAATTAGCTGATCCACCACCATGGAATTTATCCCAGTATGCTCTATGGAAATATGTTCACTCTGTACTTTGTCCTTCACAACCAAAAACTTTATGTCAATATACTTTGACTTGGTTGAGCTTCTATTGTTGTTGGATTAAGGACTGGTGAATTGTTGTCCCAAAATAAATTCAATGGTCTTTGGATGCTAATTACAATATGCACTCCATTGACAAATATCTTTAGCAATATTCCATGATTTGATGCCTCATAACATGTTAGGAATTCAGTTGTCATAGTGGAGGGATGATGCTATAATTTGTTTATTTATCACTCCTCCATGATACAGCTCCTCCAGCCATTAAGATTAAATAGCCCGAAGTGGATCTTCTACTATCATGACATCCAACAAAATCAGAGTCGGAATACCCAATGATCTCCAGTATATCTGACCTTTGATATATAAGTCTAAAGTCTTTTGTTCTCTAAAGATATCTCAAGACACGTTTGACAACTCTCCAACGATTCATGCATGGATTCCATATATATCTGCCTAACATGCCAACAATAAATGACAGATATGGACGCAGGCATACTTTTGCAAACATAAGACTCCCAATTGCATATGCATAAGGGATCTTACTCATTTCATAAATTTCAAGGTCATTCTTAGGCCATTGACTGAGATTAAAAATTTCTCCTTTAGCAACTAGGGTATCAATTTATTTGTAAAATTACATGTCAAATCTTTGAAGCACCTTATAGATGTAATTATATTATAATAATCCAAGTACACCTTGAGTTCTATCTCGATGTATCTGGAATCCTAATACAAAAGAAGCATCCCAAGATCTTTCATTTCAAATTTATGTGAAAGAAATTTCTTTGTTTCATGCATCAAAGCAGTATGCCATCCACATACAAAATCAAGAAAATAAGTTTATTCCCACAAAACTTGTGATATATCCAATCATCCACTGGATTAGTCTCAAAACCAAATGAGATTATTAGTTGATGGAATTTGTGATACCATTGACGAGATGCTTGTTTGAGTCCATGGATGAATATCTTTAATTTACAAAGGATATTTTTACATCTCGCTTAACAAAGTTTTCTGTTTGCACCATATTGATCTCCTCCTCAATGTCTCCATTGAGAAAGGCGGTCTTAACATCCATCTGATGAAGCTCATGATCAAAGTTTGCATCTAATGCCATGATTATTCTAAAGGAATCCTAACTAGAAATGGGAGAAAATGTCTCTTTATAATCAATTCCATATCTTTAGTAAATCCTTTAGCTACAAGGTCCCAAACTTGATTTTCTTACATCGATTTTTTTCCTCATTCATGGCTTCAATCTATTTTACAGAGTTAGAACTTTTCATGACATGATGGAAGTTGATTGGACCATCTTCCCTTATTCCATCTTGTTCTTGAAGAAATACTATATAGTCATTCGGAATAACACTTCTTCATTCTCTAATGGATCTCCTCGGAACATTAGGTTGTTGATTTTGATCTTGTATAACAAACTCTTGTATGAGAGACTGTTGAATATTGTCATCTTGAAGTTCTTAATTTGTTTATTACCCAATGATTGGAATGCATTTTCAATCACAACATTAGGAATCGTGATTGATTCCTCCTCGAAGATAATATCTCTAATATGCATCTTCCCCTCCAAACCAAAATCCTCAAAAAAGGTTGTGGTTCCTGTTTTGAATTTCTATTAAGTGTGGAATCATAAAATTTATAACCCCTTGATCGCTCCGAATAATAAAAAAAGTAGTTGCTCACTGTTTTGGAGTCCATTTTTTTTCTCATATAACCTATACGATATTGCATCAACTGGACATCCCATATACGTAAATACTTTAGACTAGGTCTTTTACCAGTCCAAAGCTCATACAATGTTTTCACAACTGCTTTTGTTGGTACTCTATTCAAAATGAAAGCTGACGTTTTTAATATTTCTCCCCAAAGAGACTCTGGTAAGGTAGAATGACTGATCATAATCCTCACCATATCTTTAAGAGTCCTACTACGTCTATCAGCCACAACATTCATGCTAGGCAAACCCAACATTTTATATTGAGGGACAATTCCACATTCTTTTAGGAATAAAGCAAAAGGACATGCATCATATCTGTCATAGTATCGACAATCATGATAAGATCTGATGCATTTTATGCTTTTGTTGAGTTGGAGCTCAACTTCGGCCTTAAATTATTTGAACATATCCAAAGCTTGTGACTTTTCATGAATGAGATATAGGTAATCATATCTTGAGTAGTCATCTATGAATCATAAAAAATATTGTTAATCAATTTAGGATGCTGTAGGGAATGGACTACATATAAAAAAAGCAAATAAAATACAATAGAATAGACATTATGTACAAACTATTATTTCATCCCCGACAACAGTGTTTGATTATCTGAGATAACCGGCCTAGTGTTCCTAACAAGGCTAGAACACCAATCGTTGTGGTGACCATCCATCAGATAAATTAGTAGTCAACCCACAATTATATTGAGCGATAAATGTGTGTCAGTCAAAATTTATTATCCTCTATATGAATGTGTATAAGTGTACGTAAGAAGAGTGTCGAACACTGGGACATAAACAAAGAGTAGTAATTATCACTAATTATAATTAATAATAATAATATTTTTTTAGATTTTCTTATTTTTCTTTTTTTATAGTTTTTAGGTATATTTATTTTCATGAAAAGGGGAATTAAAATTTTATAAAATTTGAACATAAAAATATAAAATATTAGAAATCATAAAAAATTGAATACAATTAAACCACATAAAAAATATAAAAAGCAAAATGATATAAAAATAAAAAAAATAAAAATCCAAAAAATATCATTAATTAGAAATAATTAATAATAATTTTGTCTATCCCTGTTACACTTCCCTCAGTTCGACACTCTACCATACTTATCCCTATACATTGTAGAGTTATAATAAATTTTGACTCACACATATACATTGACTACATTGATTAATCAATTTTAATATACTAGAAGTTCTATTAGCACCTAATTTCCTTGATTTGGTTTGCTTTCCTTTAATGCAGTTGATACACTCTTGATTTAGACATGTGACCCAAACACTTGTACCAAATTGATGCCAAATTTTCTGAGGCATTTTTTCGCTCAGTGCCTTTTGATTCAGCAATCATAAATTCATTATACGAGGCAATGGTATCAAGAAAATAAAGCTTATCGCTGGAAATTACAGATCATGTACCAATCACAATAGAATTGAAAGAATGACTAAATTTTCCATCTCCAAAATTCACAAAATAACCTAAATAGTCCAATGCAGAAATGGAAACAAAATTTCATCTAAAAGACGGAGTGATAAAGGTATTTTTAACTCTATATAATGATCGGTTTCTAATAAAAGCTTAAAAATTCCAACTGCTTCTACTTATGCCCTCTTTCCATCACCTACATAGATGTATCTTTCAACATAAGTTGGCCTTCAGTAGTTCAGGCAACCCTACATAGAAATACTTATGTGATTAGAGGCATCAGAATCTAACTACCAAGTGCTTCTCGGAGCTGAAGCTAAATTAACTTCAGAACGATCAAAGTACGATTTGTACCTTTCTTCATGAGTCATGCATGGTATTTGATACAATATTTCTTGATGTATATAGATTTCATTCAAAAAAGCAACTAATTGCATCTTATTCTTCTTTACTGAACCTACCGCAACAACATTACTCCTTTCTTTTCTTTTCTTTCCCTTATCCTTAGAGGCCATAATCAAATGAGCACTCTCTGGCTTTTCCTACTTCAACACGTCTTCCTCTTTTTCATAGTATGAAATGAGCTCGTTAAGAGTCCACTTCTCCTTGTGGCAGTTATGACTAACCTTGAACTGGTTGATCAAATGAACTAGCAAATCACCAGAGATTGCCAGTTCTAATTCTCGTAGTTTTGAAGTAATATGAGCCATTTTTCGAGAATGTACTACCTCATGTTTCCCTTGTTGGTGTACTTCATGGAAATCAAGCGTTGTAAATAAGTGATTGTTTCTATCTTACCATTTTTTCACAAAACACTCTTCTATTTTAGCAAGGTAATCTTTGATTGTGGTTATCTTTTCTTCAGCAATATCTCTAAGGGTTTCCAGAATGATGTGCTTTATGATCATGAGACACATGATTTAGAGCGTTCACACTTCTCATAGTACTTCTTTTCATCCTAAGAACTATTTTCCATAAAAGGAGTAGGTGTCTCCATCAGAAGTGTAAGGTCTAGATCCATGCAACCAAGAAATATCATAATGCTTTCCTTCCATGCCTTGAAATTTGTGCCCTAAAGCACAAGAATGGAGTTCAATGTGGTAAAGATAGTACATGCGAAAACATAAGCTATAAAATAAAGAACAAAATAATAAGAATTAATGTATTCTTTACCAATGTGAATACATGTATATAGCCATAAGAAGCAAAATATAGAGAACATCACTAACTATTAAGTCTTTGGACAATAATGTTAGTTGTACGTGATACTCTTGTTGCGGTGATCGATTGCTAATGATAAATCATGTGAAATAATGAGACCATCTTTGGATGTATCTTATTACTCACATGGAACTTTATAATCAATACTCAATTTCCGTCACAGGTATGCGATACACTTAAACAAATATTGTCCCTTCTTTGAGAAGGATAATATTCATAATGCGCACCAAATCCGTCAAAATATTTCTAATAATATAATTTTGACGATAAAAGCCACTTTGGTGGCTTATTCACTTCAACTAAATTATGAGAGATATTGTAATCATGTCATATGACTAATATAACTTTTAGTCACAAAAAGGAATAATTGTTGAACTTTTATTTTTTAACTAAAAAAATATATTGAATGATAGTGCAATGTCCATTGATAGGAGATTTAACAACCAACAAGGAGATTACCAATTCAGTAAATATATAAAAAAGTCGACATCAACAACATTGTTATATAATAAGATAATGGTATCTTTTTTGAACTTAAGGAATAAAATGAAATGGCATCCCATTAAAAGGTGTATCACATTCGTTTCCTTAAAGAAAAAGGTAACGGCAATCAAATCATAACGTAAACAATTGCCAATCTTGATCTCTTTTTTTAGCATAATTAAACCTATATGGGAATGGGAAGTAATTTGGTTCCTTTTATATGGATTTCAAATTATGGTTTCGTGTGAAGGATCTATACTAATTATAGATTAATCATTTCTTTAAATTCTAAGGTAGTATCTCAATCACACGCATGCAACAAAAAAAGTTATAAAAGGGAAGTTTTTTTATTCTATCTAATTCAAAACAAGACAAATCATAAGCTCACTCCCACACCATATTTGCATATTTTGCCATTTAATTTCAATGTGTAGTCCTATGACCTTATGTCAAAAGCAACAGCAACTGAATAATGGTGATTAAAACAATACAATAGATTTTAAAATAAATAAATAAATAAACATAAAGTTTCGTCTACAACCAAATAATAAATTCACAATATCTTTATAGATCATTGGCAAATTAATTGACATAGAAGATGCATATAAGGAAATTTGAATCTCAAATGTAAATGGATGTGATGCAAATCCTAATTAGAAATGACCTTTGATTTAAATGTTAAAATTATATAACGAAGAATTCAATAACGTCATTACAATCATGTCTCAATTAGTTTTTTTAAGGCAAACAAATGCATTTGCTTGTTTCCCTATATTAAAAGAAAAGGTAAACGACAATAGGGATCTTAATATTTTTCATTGATTGGAAATGAAGGCATAATGATTCAACCACGCCAAAAAAAGACGTCCGGAAAAAAATCATTTCCGAGAAAAAAAGTGAATTTAATCAAAAGTTATGCACTTAGTATAGATAATATTATCCAGTATCAATAATTCCACACACAAGGATAGGATAATCACATCAATCCAAAGATAAAGGTTATTTCAAATCCCTATCACGAGTGTGAAAGAAAAACAACAAATTTAACATATATGTAAAACTCTATAAATCGGAATCGAGATGTCTTTGATATCACTTGATAAAATAGAAATCGATCCAAATTCAAGGGTAGTGGAATACGAGATGTAGGTATGAAAACGGTTGGATACGAATACGAATATAGGTATAATCATATCCTTATCCGTTTTAAAATACGAATACGAATGTGGATACGAATTTTGATGAATGTGGAAATTGTGTTATCATATCGTTAAAAACGAATACGAATCAGATACGAATTATAACATAAATATTTAACATATTAACTAAAATATACATGCTTGGGATGGTTTACACATAAAATAGATATACTATATATTGTAATTTCATAACAATTATATAAAAAATATGTGAATGAGGTCATAAAATGTTATTGCGCACATGTATAAATAAATATATTACTGTACTTATGTATGAAAATGAATATACGAATACGAATGTGAATATTAACGAATGTCAAAGTGATATCCATATCCACATCCATTTTAAAACGAATACGAATGTCAAAATATGTATAAAACGAATACGATAGCAGATCGGATACGAATATATTCACATTCGTTTTCATCCCTAACGAGATGCCATTGCTCTGACATTTGTTGTTGGCATAGATCAACCCACAAAAGAGCCCTGGATCTTCCTGGTGAACGTATCTCTCTCTCACTCTGTTATTGATGGATAACAATAGAGAAAAGAATATACCTCATTTGGGGACCATTGGCTTTATTTTATTTGGCTAGATAACCAAAAATGATTTCCCAATCGCCTTCCCCTTTTGTCCATCATTAAGAGATTTTATTCTCTAATTAACAGTATCACACTTTATTTCTGGTGGATCCGAGGCTTTTTTTCACAGTGTCAATAGAGTATTGAACGCACGACATAGCGATGGTTCTCTTTCCTTGCTCACAACAAATTTTTCTAATGGCTTCAATATGGTTGATAGGTCTGTCTTATTACGTCAGGTGAGAGTAAGATGTCCATCTATTTCTTTGTAGGTGGAGTTCTTATATGGACATGCAACACGGTTGTACACTGGAGACAGATATTTCTGGTCATCTGTTAGAGTGCAACAAGATGATCCTCTAGGGCCACTCCTTTTTTCTCTCGTATTACATCCACTTATCAATTATATCAAATATAATTGCAAGATACTTCTTCATGCATGGTATCTTGATGATGGTATGGTTATTGGGGACATAGATGAGATGGCCAAGGTTCTAGGTATCATCCAGCAGTGGGGGCTAGACTTGGGTTTAGTGTTAAATATTCATAAAACTAAAATCTTTTGGCCTACATGTGATGGTAGGAAGCTACGCAAAGGGTTGTTCCCAACAGGTATTGGAAGACCTTTATTGGATGTTAAGTTGCTTGGAGGGGTAGTTAGTAGGGATAAAAATTTCATTGAAGGCTTGGCTTTGAAAGGGTTGCTAAAGTTGTGAAGTTGATGCATCTTCTTCCTCAATTGAGTGATCCTCAAAGTGAGCTTTTTTTACTCCGTTCGTGTATGGGTATTGCAAAAATTTTATTTGTCTTGAGGACTTGTCAACCTATATACACAATATTATTGGACAGAGTCTTATGAGAGGCTACAGAGGACATTGTTGTTTGTGGAGGCCCCTTTATTGGAGGCCTCCAATAGAGGGTGGCATCATTGCCCATTCGGCTTGAAGGTTTGGGGCTACTTTCAGCAGTCGAAGATTCTTCCTACGCCTTTGTGGCTTCCATGGCACAATCTTGAGAGCTTCAGGATCATATCTTGCAAGACTGTGAGATTTACTATATGGACTCCGTCTTTGATTGTGCTCTACATCGACTTCATGACATGAATCCCTCATTTGATCTCACACTGTCCCCCCTAAAGAGACAACATATTTTGGCGAATGTTTTTTTAGCAAAATAGTTATGTGGAGGTGAAATTTGACAAAAGGTAATTTTTTGGTGTCTTCAACCTGAACATGCTCAAGATTTTCTCCTTGTTATTCCTATTGACGGACTTGGTCTGCATATGTCACCAGTGGAGTATTGCAGTATCCTTAGATACCGTCTCATGATTCCTTTATTTCCAGCTGATGAGATATGCCCAGTCTGCCATAAAGTATGTCTAGACACTTTTGAGGATCATGACATTCATTGCAGGGAGATTTCGAGTTTTAAGTATAGACACAAACTTGTTAGAGACATTTTATTTGATGTACTCAGACGTGCATGTGTTGCTGCTAAGAAAGAGGCGCATGTGAACTTTTTAACTGATTCGTATGAGAGAAGCTCCACACTTAGACCAGCTAATATTTTGATTTTTGGATGGGTCGAAGGAAAACATACTTGTGTATATTAGACAGGAGTTTCACCGCTAGCGGGGTTGGAGAGCAGGACATTCACAACGGGCCATGATGCCCTTAAAGCTGCTTCAGCAAAAGCGGCGAAGCACGAGAAAGCATGCATTGAGAATCAACATACCTTCATCTCTTTTGATTTTGATACTTTTGAATTCTTAGCACTAGAAGCTGCGGAGATTTTGAAGAGGGTAGAAAAAGTAATGAGCAGTAATGTTATGATTCCTATGTTTATGGATGTAGTGTTTAGAAGAATTGATTTGGCAATTCAAAAAGGAGTAACGGCGTAACTTGTTGCCCGCTTGTCTCCTATTTCGATGTAATGTGAAATATTCGTTGTTATAGAGATTTTGATATATCCATCAATAACATATACTAAGCGGGAGTGTTCCACCGAAATATTAACACTAACAATAGGTGAAATAATAGTAGTTCCTAATGTCTATATCAATAAGATTTTCAATGCAACACTTTCATCTAAGATAATATCAGTAATCAATAAATAAAGAACACAATAGATTATAATAAGAACTTAATCAAATACTTCAAAAAATTGTAGCGACAAGTAAATTTTGAGTTTTAATGGATTAACCGTCCTACCAAATCTGTTGCCAAATGTAGGTTAGCCAAAGAATTCTAGCCAAAATACAATTGTTATCACGATATATCGATTTTTTTGCACATAATTTATAATGAATTTGTAACTAAAATATGTCCTACCTTTTGACAACCAAAAGCTCATTGCAAAGAAACAATCCGTAGCTAATTTTGTTCGCTGTCACAATCCGTCGATAGCATGCTAATATTTTGTAGTGTGAAAAAAGTTGTTATAAGTCAAGAGAATTTGTGCCGATATTCAATAAAAAGATTTATTGCCGACTACTTGTTATATCGTTTGTTTTTTAATATAGATTGATGAATGCTATTCCTTCCAAAATAGTGTTTTTAGTTTTTACACTAAAAACTAGCAACGAATATAGTATCCGATGCTAATCATTAATGCGGGTCTATATAACGATCCTTATATGCTGTTATTTTTCAATATCTAGAGTAATTGTCGCTGATTTGTATGCTCTTGAAAGCATACACACGTGCACATACACTCACACAAAGATACATACTTGGATTTAATAATTCTGTTCTAGTATGCGATCTCAAGGCATGTTGCAAACAACTTTTGTGCTATTTCAACAAATATTTGAATATTCATTGCAAATATCTCTATGGCATGACAATAGTTATTAATTATCTATGTTGTTGAAAGTTGCACAAATCATTGCTAATCTAACTATGGATAAGGGAAAAAGTCAATGGATAACTGTTGTCATGAGATTTAGTCCTAATAGTATATCATAGAATACAATATTCATTGTGAATTTGAAATTTTCATTAAAAATAATATTCATTGTAATATATTTAATTACGGAAGATACACCAATAAATAGATGAGAAATTGATCATGTGATTTGTTTGCAGTATCTCTAACTTGTATATCATTCGAATCACTTAACTTTGCTAAAATATCATTTTATATCAACAAATCTCATTCTTCATACACATAAATATGAACCATAATTACAGTTCATATGTACAATAAAATAACGTTCATTCATTTTTGCCATTTGTCGTTTGAGCAAAAACAAAATTTGGAGCATGTACCCAAAAAATGTCCTCATAAAAAACGGAGATAGTTTGTTTTTTTTTGAAGAAAAAAGGGTGCAAATCCATGAAGGCCAACACCCAAAAACTTTATATTCACAAGTTATGTATCATAAGTACAAGGAGCAATAATCCCGAAGGAACTTGGCATTTTCAAGATAGTTTGTTGATAATAAGTACAAGGACCAAGAATCCCGAAGGACCAAGAATCCCGAAGGACCAAGAAACGGAGATAATTTGTTGCCTACTATTTTAATTTTGCAATGCTTGTAATTTTTTATCAAAATAAAGAAAATAAGCTTACACATATGGTCTACATATTCTTAGATCTGATACCTAATGATTAATTACATTATAACAAAACGATCTTACAATGATGTTTTTTTAATGTCACTATATTTTCCGAGGTTTTAAAATCGATAATAATGATATCATTCATGACACCATAATTTTCTATACTTATCAACATTTATTTTACTATTTTTCACATATCAATATTTATTTTACTATTTTTCAAAATTTAACTAATTGTCGTTTAATTTTAATTTGAAAAATAGAAATAATTAGTTAAGATTTTGAAAAATACCAACAAATAAACGTATAGAAACCCCGCTAATGATATAACAACGGATATGACATTCATCGCTAACGTTAAGTATAAAAAGATATTTCATAACGAACAATATCATCATTTTATATTTAGCACTGGACAATATAGTGACAAATTTTTTTAAAAAAATCACTATACATTTTATTATAGTGTTAGCTATATATTACTACTACTACTACTATTATTCGTTAAATTGCGGAACAATCATATATATAATCGCATTGTCTTACATCAAATGTCACAAATTTTTATTAATGATTCCAATATCAAGAACTTTATGGGATTTACTCGAAGAAATTTTAGAAAAATATCAACTGAGATCCTGGAAGACTTGCCAAATTGTCAGGGAAAAGGGAATGCTAAAGGTCAAAGAAGAAAGAAAATGGAAAAAAAGATAATGTGTGGTAAGAGTGTCAACTACCGAAATATAAGAGCAAAGTTGAAGATTTTCAAAAAAAAACAGTGAACATACATTATACAAAATAAGGAAAATTGCTCAAAATTCTATCCAGTTTTAAATGTCACTCTAAATATAGCCATGAAATAAGAAGCTTTTAGCACAATATTCTAAATTTCCCATAAGGAAACTTTTAGCAATATATTATCACCTTATGACAAGAATTATTTTGGCAGGACTCATAATTTTATAGCACGATTTTTGCAGAAGCTCTAAATTTATTTCACGATTCTAAAATTTATAGCAAGATTTAGAACACCATCTAAATTTATGGTAGGTCCATATATTTACGGCATGAATTTGTATCTCCCATAAATTTATGAATCATGCTGTAATTTTCAAACAGGTTCATAAAATTTCGCCCAAATCTAGAAAATGTTGAAAATACCATTATAAA
This sequence comes from Ottelia alismoides, assembly GCA_037367405.1. Taxonomy (NCBI): domain Eukaryota; kingdom Viridiplantae; phylum Streptophyta; class Magnoliopsida; order Alismatales; family Hydrocharitaceae; genus Ottelia; species Ottelia alismoides. Next base: position 656,496 of record JAZKJV010005239.1, read on the forward strand.
AAACTATCAATTTGGAACATTTCCTGCTACAAAATTGCAAAATTGAAGGTATAAATGATTATATAAGCTGCCAAGTCAATTTTAGATAAATATTTGAGTAACATTTATAGGTAAATTATTATTATTACAAAAAAAAGATACGACTTAATGCAGATTGCTCTCAAGTCCTTTTCGAGCTCCACTTTGTCGATTTTCGTGCAATTGAGAGTGCGCTCTCTCTCTCTCTCTCTCCCTAAATTTTTATCTTCATCTCTCTTGTTGGGATTGAAGAAAAAAACACAAACACGAGCACTACTGAAAGTGTTTGCACCAATCCCGCCATAAAAGAAAATTACTCTCAACCTTTTAGTTTTATCTTCCATAAGCCTTCCTTTCTTTTTCCTCAATAAAAAGTGAAAAATTCCTTACCTTAGATTTCTCCAGCAAAATTAGCCTCCATGTTTAGTCTATTTGGTTCCTACATATTTTTGATGTACCAATTTATAAGCTATGCCCTAATCTGATGTGGGTTTATCTCATTTACAAACCATGCCCTTGTCTAGTTTAGGTTTATCTCATTGCAGTGCAAGATCAACTTTTAGTTTGGCAATTTTACAAATTAATATTGTATCTTATCCTGTCCGACTTTGCGCTAAATCACAACTTATTGAGCCCAACTAAGATCGACATAAGAATGGATGATGCAAACTAGCTAAAAATCCACTTGGAGATACGTCATAAGGACAGTGAGGTTGGGCTCAAAAACCGAAAAAGTAACCACGGCATTTTCTGCAAGGGTTGGTTCAAACTAGAGGTTGCAGTGACCAAAGACAAGATCAGACCCTAAAAAGAATCCATCAGCAGCATCTAATGCTGCCACATCTAAATACTACCTTGATCAACTCAATAAGCTTTTCAATAAGAACACCCAAAACCAACTAAGAATTTTGAATAAAGACAAAAGCTTATTATATTATATCCTTAAAAAATGTCAACATGATCCCATCTTTGGATTCAACACAGAGAAGCTGTGTAGAACCAGTGAAAAGCACACTCCAGACAGGGAAAAAAGAAGGGGCTCATCAAGATGGGTCATAAATTTGGTGCCCAACAAAGCATCTGCTTTTGTAGCAATTAGATGAGTAAGTATGGAACGCACAGGAGATTAAAGGAATCCATATCAAGAAAAATAGTGACCTTACAGTCAAAATGATTCATTAGACGATCCTCTAGACAGTCTAAATATGCTATAAATTCTTCAAGAAAAGAAGAAAGGAGACCAAAATGAGGGTTCATCATGGTGTAAAAAGACGCCATTAACAGGCTTTTTCTCAATTACTGAGAATCGCATTCAGATATATTTTCTGTGATATGCAGAGATCAAAATATTGGCAGTCGTACACAATCCATAATTTTCTAAAATGATTTATGTTCCACTGATGTAAAATAAGATGGAAAATTGTAAACAAATCAAAAGCCAGCTTTAAAATATCACATCTTTTGATGTTTGGGAATGAATTTCTTCCAACATGGAGTGATTAATCTGTTTAGGTTGAATGCCGCAGAAAGATAAGAAGTGCTAGAGCCCTCGAGGCTTTCCTAAGACTGGGGTGGCAAAGCTCACTGTTTAGGGCATGTAAGGATGAGCCCACACCACATGGTTCCGGGTCTTATCTAGGCTTTACATAAAGAAGGAAAAACACACAAAAAAGCACAATTGTAATTAAGAATATTCCTTAGGAAGTTGGGGAGCTAAAGGAGGTGGAGGAAGACTAAGAACATAGTAGGAGGATATTAATTGAATTGCTTTTATTTTTTGATTAGGTACTGGGAAGGTATTGGTGGTGGGGTCTTCTGGTACATGGGAATATACCCCAATTAGCCTTTTGGGAAAGTATAGGGAATGTGCAAGCGAGATGCAAGAGGGGATAGGAGAGAGAGATACATACCATTTGCCTCATAAAAAGGACTGCCTCCTCCCTTTGCTTTCCCTTCCTCTTTTATCTGCCTTCTTTATTTTCCTTGCACAAGCAGACAACCAAAAGCTCAGTGCTGGTCTAGGGCTTCCAACCTGGGAATCTTGGCAACACATCCTTCAAACCAGTAAGAAGATGTAAACAAAGAGGAGAATAAAATTATCATGTAATTACAGTCCTAGAACATCCATCCAGCATAAGTAGTATAATCAAGCACCACACTTTCGTAAATCACAGACCTGTAAAGTAATATCTCTTCTTAGTGAAAGGAAAAATCAATATAGACATGGATAGAAGTTACTAAGAATGGCCATCTTGTTACAGTGTTGCCAATTGAGCACTAAGTTGTTCAAATACATATTATGGCACAGACCAATAAAAAATCTGTGACTTGGCATACCACTGAGTGGACACCAAATAGTTATTCTATGGTAAAACACTCAGCTTATACACCTAAACGTAACAAAAACAACAGGATTACCAATCTTATAGAATGGTAGAAAGAATATACAATCCACCACAACCATCAGCATGGTAGACTTACAGTAAAGGTAAGTGAGGAGTGGATGAACAGCCAGTGTAAGTACAATAAGGCTGACTAAACAAACAAGAAAGGTGAGAAATCCTCCCTGATGGCTGGTGGTCCTGAAAGAGGAGGGGGGGGATAACGGATGTTGCAGTAAGTTTTTATCCCCACTGCATGCATGCATCTTTAGGGATATCATGTCCTAAAAGAACTGTCGTGCGAGAAAAGCTTAATAATTTTCACGGTTTTTTATTCCCAAAATCGACAGGGTAGGTGGTCCAGGGATCCATTATTCTTTATGGACTTCACATTCTATTGTCTCATGATGCATCTGAAACCGAGATCCAAGGTAAGGGAAAATGCACAAACCCCGAAGATCCTAAAGAATGGTGTTCAATTGCCAGAGTGAAAGTAGCTGATCATCAAAAGTGGCAGAATAATCGAAGTTGTCATTTTCTTTTTTAAATATGGGGAACCAAATTTCCTAGGAGGAAATATGTAATTATCTCCGAAATTGTCTTTAAACTTGTAAACTGCGTTTAAATACAGTGCTATGTTTGCTGAATATAAAATTTACAATATATGAAGAAATTGAGTTCTTTTAGCTGGCAGGGACAGGTTAGTTGCCTATTCCAGTGATTGAGGACATGCTGCCATTCACATGAGAAAAAGGTCTCTCCATCAAGGTTTGCTTTGTTTGACCAGTTTAACATCCAAATATTGATCCATCACATCCTTAAGTGCCTGCAGAGAACAGTATAAAAAGTTACAAGCTTCACAATTCTAATCCACTGCAGCATATTTTCTCGTCAAAATTTCCCAATGTCCTCAGTAAAGCTATCGAGTGTGACTATTAATATCACACATTAATTAACTATTTTTGAGGACAGAGGGAAAAAATTCATAATTGCAATTAGACAAATATACAACCAAGAGACTTAAAAGATGATTTCTAGTACATGAGTAAGACAAAAAAGAAGAGCAGTGCCTCCCCTTTCGACTCAGTCATTCAATTTCTCAGGGAGAGGAAACCAAGAAAATCCATCTCACTACATTGCCAGTTGCACCTGCTACATTATATCTGAAAGGGAGAATATGAGACATCATGATATTGAACTCCATCGCCCTGGTTCAATATCACAAAAAAGTCCTCCTTGTCCATGATACTTCAATTAAACAATAAAACACCCTCAAGATGCTTAATTCTTCAATGCGTTTGAAATTTCAGGACCACGGTATATTGACCACCATTACATCATCAGGCATCAGATTTTATAGCACAGCTACACACTTATTTAACTTATTTATACATCATTGAGCACAATAGCCGTATTTAAATTAAGGAAGTCACACACGAGACAAGTAATGTATCTAAATAATATCCATGTTCGATACAACTATTCATGAAACAATCTATAAAAATGCAAGCAGATGATCAATATGTTATATGGAAAATGATTGACTATGATACAAGGCACACACAATAAGTTCCTAAGACACTGCTTTTGGCACTCTTATCTTATATACGAGATTGCCACTACACACTAGATTGCCACTACACACTAAAGAAGATGCCGCAAAATGTGTCCAAGGCAGTATCCTGAACTAATATGCTTGCAGAATAAAGTGTTAAATGGAAGTTCTTTGTTATCCAGTATACAATCCATTCCTTTGCCATATATTTAACTAATTCTAGGGCCAGTTTTTTAAATTAATAGGAATCAAATAAAATTACTCCTTTTTGTCATACATTCTTGCATAATCAATCCTGAGCCTTTTCCTATATGGGTTCACCCTTCCCCGCATTGGAATATAATTGCACTAAACCTTACCATTTGACTCTGGTTTTCCGAGTCGGATGTGTGGTTCTCCTATAATTTACATTCAATTGATATAAATAACAGAAACTCTACATTTCAAGAAAAATGAAGTCTTGAAAGATATACGGTATAATCATTAAAAATGAAGGCTTAAAATATATTCAGTCCCATCATTGTATCATCTTATCATTGAACATGCACTCAGCATGCATTTTCTTCATTCTTCACAGTTAAAAATCTCTAAACTCTAGGGCATTCCTACGTTGTTTAAACTTCTTGTTTATTTCATTTTGGTCTCATCCATTAGATTGATGCCGTCTACAGATCGTGTGCACCAAGGTACCAGACGAAACGAAAACCATATCAACAACGCTTGTGGAAATCAAGCACACATGCAATAAGAGATTTACGTGGAAAGAAACCACAAGAAGAAGAAAGAATGGGAGTACCTTAAATTCGATGGGAGAGAATTGAATTGATTTATTCAGTACATAGGCATCTTTCATAGACTAGAAGGAAACAATTGCAAGAAAAGTATCACAAACAAACACCAAACCCAATCACAAACCCGGATAGATTTAGAAGGTGTTAATCAGTAACTGAGCTACATTCTTAGACGATGAGAATCTATCTTTACTATATAGAGGACCCTAGGGCACAATAATAAACATTTACTTATTTCCTTTCTGCACGGTATTAGAGTGGCAATCTTTGACCATAGAACTGGGCCCCTTTTGATAACCCTAACCCCACTTTCCGCCAGCCACTGGCTGCAACAACACTGCTAGTGGAGCAGCAACCGATAGCAGCAACAGCTGCAATCAGCCGCAGCAGTGTCGTTGGGCTCATGGGGCATCTGATGTGCTCATGAACAATCCATTCGCCAAAAGAACGAGTGTTCTGGGGCCTCTTGATTTAGGACCATGGCGTCTGTTTTCCGATATGACCACTTTATCTGATTTTCAGAGCTCAGGTTTTGAGACAGTCCAGTCCGAATTTGATCATATGAATAAGATCTCGAGAAATTTAAAGCACCTATAGTGGTGATGGGAGTGTTGTAACTAATCCACACACGCAACCTCTTTAATATGCTTGAGTAGACAAGTTTGGTCAATCTCTTTCCGGTGGTTTCGTCCTTCGCATGTGTGCTTCTTTTCTTCATAGAAGAAGAAATGATAGATGCTACTTTATCTTATGGGGCCATCAGGGGTCCTTATCCCTTTGACGAGAGGGACTTGGACAAACTACAAGTTGTGGATGATACAATTCATTAGCAACATGAAGAGAAACAACAAGGTGTCTGCTCTTTCGACCGTTAGATTGTCCACCACTGTGCAATCAGATTCAGAATTCAGGATATCACACAAATCTGCAATAAATTCATCATGCTCAGACGAGGGTGGTTGTTCAGATCATTGTCGTAAAAGTCCACCGACTGGTCCGACTAGTCTAGTAGGTGGGGAGGCCAGCCGAGTATTGACTAATTCCGACTTAGATCGATTAGTCGATCGATTTTTGCTTGGGATACCATATTTTTATTTTTTTGCTTTTTTAAAACAAACTTATTCTAATACGCTTAATGTTTTATGTAAATTCAATTACTTCTTTTCTTTCGCTGTGATAATTTTTAAAAATGTAGAAATCTATGTAAATACATAAGAAATAGAATATACATATAAAAATGATTTATATATTTAGCATAATTAAAAATTTAAAGCTGATTAAAGCTCGACTAAATCTGATTAGTCGTCCGACTGCCGATTAATCCTTAGTCACCTCACGTAAGTACTTTCTACTCACTCTTAACCATCCCTTCACTTCATTAAGGGTCCAGTTTCTCAAGGCCAAAGCATGACGAAAAAGAATCAGTTGGCACTTTTTTCCGTGTAGTCACCACTAGACCTTCCAACTAGTAATGAAAGCTCCGACTCGCCAATTTCTCTAGGGCATGCGCGCTTTATCCTCGCATTCTCTCTCAGCTCGGTTTAGCTACTTTGATCCCAGCCTCCATTTTTCTATCACTTCTTTGCTAGCGCTCTTACGGCCACGGAAAGTCACTTGGTTGTCCGAAACGAAAGGTCGATTCACATCATACACGGACTCTGGAATTCAAAAGGTGCGAAGCGAAAGATGACTGACTATCTTGCAAGTTGCGAAACGAAAAAATCGTCGACTTGGAAGGCACAATTCATTAAGCGAAAGACTCCCACAGAATATTCCGAAATGCCGCAAGCAAAGATCATATAGCCTATTGACTGCAAGTTGAATAAGCTATGACCCTCTTTAGATCGTTCTGTAATATTCCAGTGGTTGCCGCAAGGAATGACGTCAGGGAGCCTGCAGAAGTAATAACAATCAAAGCCGTGGGTGGGTATTCAAATAAAGGGGAACACCTTGCTATCATGAAAACGCCAGTTGTTACCATAGTTGTTGCATGAATCGAAGCAGATACTGGAGTGGGAACCTCCATGGCATCGGGTGACGAGTATGCGATACTATTTGTGCAGATTTCCCAGGAGTACCAATAAAAAGTAAAATCAAAATCAGAGTGATGGCATGAAATCTCATATTGCGAGAAATCCACGAATTTCTGGGGTCCCCCGCATAAGCAAAAATGGTGGAAAAGTTTACATTTTGAAAGAGAGTAAAACGACCTGAAATCCCATGAGCTAATCCAAAATCACCTACTTAATCGACATGCATAGTTTTTGTAGATGCTTTATCTGCATGATGTCGTGTGAACCAGAAATGAATTAACAAATATGAAGCAAGACCTGCTCCCTTAGCGAAGGGAAGCATCAAAGTGCTATAGGTTGGACCATGACATAGTATACATAAACATCAATGCGGCAAAAGTCTCAGAGTTCGTAGCATGAGGAACAACTTGAATTGTTTAGACTTGTGGATGCTGTCCAATTCAAAGAACCGACTCCGCTCACACCCGACTATCAAAAAGCCTTTCCCTTGGGAGCGAGTTTTCGAGCACGGGGGGTTGCAGGTTCTGCTTGTACGGACATAGCCGCAGGTCTCTTTTGCACAAAGAGCAAATCTCAGATGAGATGTGTCGTTGTCTGTGAACTGACTTTTCATGTTAGGGCAGGGACGTATAGCCTCATACCAGACCATTCCCACACCATGGGGAATCCCCCGACGTGCAAAGTGTTCCACCCCTCTCCCCCCCTTCTTGAACCCCCCTTAGAGAAGAACCACATTTTCCGTAGTATGCCTCTTTCACTCGGTTCTACCACTGATGAAGGGAAGTTCAATCGAGGGTAGGGGGCCAAAGAGAGATGGTAGAAACTTGTTCGTTCAGACGAAAGTACAACCAGTTCTTAAAGCAAAGCCATGAGGTAAGGGAAAGAGCTTTTCGCTCGGGAAGCAAGTACGAAGTAGCATATAGTACAAAGTACAAAGCATATTGAGAGTAAGGGGTTAGGGAAGAGAGGTCAAAGGGCCTAGATAAGTTGGGAGTTTCCCATCTATGTTTTTCCAAAAAAAACAACTCTAAGAAAGGCTAGTATGGACACTTAGCCGACGCAATCAAGTTTTTCCTAACGGAAGGGGCTAGGAGAGGGAGCATAGTCAAGTGAATGAGGGAGAGCCTTTTCTGGCCTATTAGAGGTATGTAGTTTACAAAGCTTAGACTAAAAGAGTGTCAGAGTAGACTAGAATGTCATTCCCACTGGCATAGGTAGGTGGCGGCCATATAGGACGAGGTATCCAGGCTAGTGAAAATGCAAATATAATAGCCATCTGACGTGCGAGTGAGGATAAGGGCAATTCAGGGAAGGAGTGTAAGCCCGACGGGGAGCTGAGTGGGCTAATGTATCAAAGTCGGTAGAAAGAGTTCACAAAACGTACAGAGCAGGTGGGAGTCTACATCATCATGAAACCAACGACATTGCTCACTCCAAAGTAGGTTCTTGATTGGAGGAAAGAATGTGTGTGCTTGACCTTGACTTGACTCGTCTTGCTTGCTCGACATACGTCTAAGGCCAACTCGACTAAGAGAGGGGCTTTCTATCTGTCCTACTTGCTTTCACAGACTATTTCACAAAATATCGGCTATGTGCGGCAGGCAGGATGATTTTCTATGATATATAGTCCACATGCTCCTTGCATACTAATGATTTATTTGTCAGGTCCTCAACTTTCACTTTTTGAGTAAACCTGCACGCTAAATATATATTTCATCAAGATTTCTCTCTACTTCGCTCTGTCTCCTCTCGAATGGTCCGGCCGAGGACTCAGTCTTATGCTAATCTAATCAGGTCAGCTTTAACTAGACTATAGTTGATGCCTTATATATCTCGAGAGTTTGATGAAAAAGAGTAATAATCGTGGCTTAGTTGAATCAACAAGAGTAGATCGACAACATATCACAAAAGCGGCTCCTCAAAAAGCTCATATCCTAACTAGGTAGCCCTTCTCTGAGAGTGAGTTCCAATCCTCAAATTCAAGTAACTTCAAGTAGGAAGTGAAGTGACCCAACCGACCGAGTGCCGACTACCGATTTTTGCAACCTTAGTTCAAACATTTCAGAGTATCCATCAGCAAGAATCGCATCATCAAAAACATCAGGAAATTCGACCGTGCTTTTCCAGACCTTCCTTCAGAGAGTAATGCATGTGTCTCATTGCTATCCATGAACAAGTCTGTATCTCAGATCTCAGCTAGAAATTCACGGTCTTCTTTGCCATGTGGTTCAAGCACTCTTGCATCAGATGCCACTTCAGCTGGTTTGGCTTCTGGAACCATCTCGATCAGAACTTTGTTATTGTTGGAGCGGAATGTAATTTATCCAGTGTCGTAGTCTACAATTACCTCAGCCGTTCGAAGGAATGGCCGACCGAGGATGATTGGCGTGTGGAGCAGAGGTGCGGAGGTGTCCATATCAAGGATAATGAAATCCACAAGGAACTGCATCCCTTAAATTGTGACGATGGCGTCCTCTAACATGCCCATGGGCATTGACGGATATATGTGCCAACTGCATAATCATCTTTGTAGGCTTGAGCGGTCCTACTGCACATTGTATCGGCTTGTTGCAGCTTTGCATGCACTTTACGTGTTTATTTGCCTTTCCTAGTGGTAATTAGAAGGTGGAGACTTCCAAAGAAATGTCCTCACTAGACATGTATCACTGTCAACATGAACATCCAAACTATCTGTCAGTACTACTTATGTCTTAAGAGGTTCCCCATGGGTTTGATGTGACTTGGCTCAGTTAAAAGGCTCGTCAACGTATGAATTGTACGCCAAAGTGTGGGTCAACATTGATAGTCTCAATAGGAAATCCTCAAGAGCTTTAAGTCATCGACATGAGAATCGAGCAAGCCCTGTTTAGGAAGATTCAACCAAAAAAGTGCAAAGCAACAAAAAAATGGCAATTAAGAAAGAAATCTGGATAGGGAATTTGCCATCAATGACAAATAAAGGCCAGTGAATAATGAGATAAGTGGCGATATCAACATCTCCTCAGTACATAGAAGGCGTATTGGTGTGGATCAAAATAGTCCTCGTAACATCTAAAATGTGTCTATGTTTGCACTCGACGTCCCTATCATGTTATGAAGTGTGAGCACAAATAGTCCACAAAAAATGTCACAAGAGCGATAAAAATCATGTAAAATAAAAGAATAAAGTCCACCAATATAATCAGTATGCATCTTCTTTTACATAGATATCGTACCGGGTCTTTATTTCTTTAACAAATTTATTGTGATCCATATAACATGAGACTTCTTTTAAGCACGAAAGTCCATGAAAGTATAGAAATCATTAACCAAAACAAGGTAATTTCCAGAACCATGACAATTAGAATAATGGGACCCCAAATATGTATATCAACAACAACAACAAAGCCTTTTCCCACAATTAAGTAGGGTCGGCTACATGGATTCTTCGCCTCCATTCAGATCTATCTTGGGTCATTCTCGGACTTATATCCAAAAAACTAAGATCCCTTCGTATAGTCTCTTTCCAACACTTCTTGGGCCGTCCTCGCCCTCTCTATGTAAAGCTTTGTTGGAGGTCGAGGCTAGGCACCAAATAAGGCCGTCCTCGTCCTCGCCTTCTTGGACCCCAAATATGTATATAAAGCTCAATATTCAAGTATGGAGGTCGAGGCTAGGCACCCTTAACCACATAAATACTATGGTAACTGATCGAAATCACTTCCTAGGCTGTCTTAAAGCCAAGCCTTGACGTTTAGGAGTTGGAGGACTGTCTGTTAACTAGAATCACCCACTTCATCTAATTCCTTTCTTGTTATCAAGAGTGTATTGATCGATGCCATCAATAAAGTTTAGATTTCCCTTATAAACAACGAAGTAGGTGTGGGATTAAAGCCTAATCCTATCTGGAGGGGTAAGGCTCTTCACTAGGGCCTTGGCTGAAGCACAATGCTTGGAATAGCATGCAGTTGCGTATTACGACGGATCCCAAAAGAGGCATACCCTTAAGGGAAAACTCTTCTTCAAGGTCCAGCATGTGTTTCCCTTTGCCCCTCGCCCCTCGGCTAGTTTGGATGGGGTGGGGCAATCCTCAATGTAGACATCCTCTGTAAGAAGAGGATGAGCATCATCATTATTCCCATTGCTCTCCTATTTTCTAGGTCTTCCAAGATCAAGCAAGCATGCAGAGGTGGGAAGGTGTGTCGAGAAGGTCAATGGATACTGTCACCATGACAATCATGTGAGTACATCCGACAACTGACACCTCAAAACTAACTAGCTATTGGCACTTTCCTAAGCGCTTAAGCTTATTAGTAGATAACTTCCAAGCTTGCCCCCCACCCCATCCCCCTCACCAAGAAAATGGAAGCGGATAGATAGTTGGACTAGAAGCATCGGTCTTTGAAATCTCATACCAACAATCACTATAAAAAAGGAGAATGGTAACCCCATCATTTATTAATTTATTAGTAATAGAAATACATGTACCTACTTAATATGGGAAAAGGCCTTATTGTTGGTGTTGTTGTAGTAATAGAAATCCATGTCCTACTGAGTAGGTAAGGTTGGCCGGGTAGATGGAAGAATGTTATATATTCAATAATCATTAGAACTAAATAGAGGATTTTATAACCTAGTCGAGGATTCCACTTTCATTAACTACCTCTTCACTTACCCACCTCACTCGAACTCGGGATTCCTCAGGTAACTTGTGACGAGGAGGCGTTATGATCAGAAAGAAGGGTGAAGTTTTTTTGGCCGTTGGGCAATAGCAAATGATTACTCAATGAATGAGGGTGATTGGGCAAGCATGTCATGAAGATAAATGTGGATTAAAACAAGCACACAAACAAGGTGATTTACATGGAAAACCCTCCATGATGGGAGGGAAAAACCACGGGAGAGAAGAGACACTTGTTGCTCACAACAACAAGCGGATTTGTCTATTTTTCTATATGTTTGAAAAGGGAGAGGAAAAGGTACATAGATATCTCAAGGTATAAGCCATAGCATTTCTGTGACACTCATTGCTACTGCTAGGTACTCAGTTTCAACACTTGATCTCATGCAAACAGATTGTCGTTTGCTTCTCCAGATGACAAGATTGTCACACATATATACACAATATCCAGTAGTGGATCTCCTCATGTCAACACATCCAGCCCAATCAGAGTCAGTGTAGCATTCGACCTCAGACTTTTTATTTTTAAAAAAGAAGTCCTTTTCTAGGATTCATTTTTATATAGCTAGATAATACGATCCACTGCCTTCATGTGTAGATCAATTGGAGAATGCATAAATTGGCTCACCACATTTACAACAAATGATCTTAAGCCTCGATTTATAAAGAGAATTATATTATGTATAAAAACTACAACCAAACAAAACTACTTGGTTTCTATAAAATCCAAACTTTACATATTCCTACATTAAATATGTAATATGCATGCTTAGAACTTGTGAATATGTAATATTCTTCATATGAGATTGTTGGAGTATTTGGTTGTGCGCCATATGTTTGGGAGATGGGTAAATGGATCTCTTCAGGATACATTTACCCCATCCAAGAGTTTAGTCCCACATCTACTAGTGGTGGGACTTGGAGGCTCTGTGGAGCCTATATAAGGAGCCCCAGACCTCCTGTATCAGATGAGAAAAGGTAATGAAGCATATGTCCCTTTGAGGGCTTCTCCCTTGGTTTCATCCCGCTCCTTAGGGAGTAGGGTTCCACGTAAATCCCGTTGTTCTTATTGTTCTTTATCTTTTATCCATGTTTCGCTTCTGCTTCCTATTTTCTAACATGGTATCAGAGCGGGTCGGTTCTCGAGGATTTTCTGTATGTTATTTATTTTTTCTGTATTCGAGATTCCGAAGATTTTTGCTTGGGTTTTCCGAAACCCTAACATTCCTATTTTCCAGTAACTCGTAAGAAATTACTGGAGTTTTCTGTTCGGTGAAGATATGTTCTCCATCCCTGACGATGAAGGCTGAAGCATCTCATGGGTTCCACGCGTTCTACTCCTCCGATCTACAGGAACCCCGTTGTGGGACCGCGCAACGCCACTCCCGGCGGTGACCCTTCCACCATCACATGTCGACGGTAAAGCATCCTCTCAGCGATGCCTCCTCGCACGACATCATCAGCGATGAGCACATGCATCATTACCAGCCCGCGCACAACTCATCTAGCCGCGCAACCTCACGCACTCCTGTGAGGTCGTGCTCCAGGCGACGAGGGAGGCAGCCCTCCAGGAGGAGCTCGACGACCTCCTCCTCCCTTGCAGTCGGTGACGCCTCCTCGAAGCCCCATCTCTTCTCACAGGCGCGTAGCTCCCTCTACAGGAGGCGATATCTCCAGTCAGTGCCGCACATCCAGATTAGCGGCAGCCCTAACTGCACATCTATATCTTTAAAAAATAACGGTGCAAGATGTTGATCTCCTTGCGTGCAGCCCTCGCTCCCGGCGCGATGCGGCCCCTCAGGCGCCGACTCTCCTCCTTCAACGACGGCTACCAGGCGGCGGGCCCTTGCCCCCCTCCCCCCTCCAGCGGTGCACGATTTCGATAGGGGCGGCGGTCCTGCTCGAGGGGTTCCCGTAAGTGGGAACCTTAAAGGGGGTGGAGGCGCATGCTTTCTTCCAAGGGCCTGAGCGGGCCCCATGGCCTTTATAAAAAAACATTTCCTGTTGGGTTAAATGAACCCTAGTCGCGCGCTCCTCTGTAAAGAAAAGGGGTTCGATATTTGGGCCGTGATCTTTAGCCCAAGATAGGCAGTTGAAAAAAAAGTGGGAGAGGTAGATGGTTACAAAAAAAGGTAAGCAGTTAAAAAAATGAAAAAAAAAGAGAAGAGAAACGACTTTAAAAAAATATTTCAAAAAAATGAATGATGATTTCAAAAAAATGTGATGGCTATAAAAAATTGAAATAACCGAAAAAATTGCGTGGAAAGCCGAAAAAATGTGTAATGGTTTATTGATGTTTTAATTTCTCCCCACGTTTCTTATAACATCCATTTTATTGTCTTCTCCCTACATTGTCGATGAGTGTTTTCGACAAGTACAAGAGAAAGGGGGAGTATAGTGTAGAGTCACAGGCCGATTTGTCAAATCTTCCAGATTCAGAGATTTCAGAGGCCATTCAGTTTCCAGACTCTACAGTTCAGATGATCAGACTCGATGATTGATTCCGATTCAGTTTCAGACACTCACGAGTATGCGGTCTTTTCAGATGTGCTCGTGTATGCCATCTTTTGTCGTGGTCCCCATCAGTCTTGTTGCTTCGGCCAGAGTCTTCATGTGAGCCATAGGGACTCCAGAGTAGAGGACCATTCCCTATGCCATGTTGGAAAGGGTTTTCATGTGGTATCATAGGTACTCTAGAGTAGTGCACCATTCTCTGTACCAGATGGGAGAGACCCAGTTCTCCGACGAGGAGACTTCTTTCAGACTCCATTCTCCAGCGATCATGGACTCCGACGAGGATTGCACTTTCACGGACTTTTCTAGTTCGACCCTTTCCAGAGATGGAGCGGTTGTCCACATTATCGTGGCGGGCCAAAGTACTCCGACGAGGAGACTCGTTTTCCAGTTGCAGTAACTCTGACAGGCGCAGTTTAGAGCACATGCTCTGCGACGAGGAGATTCAACAGACTCATACTCCATCCCGTTTGTCCTCCTCACCTGCACGACATGAGAAGCAGCATCCTCGACAGCAACAGTTGTGCGCGTTGAGTTGATATTGTCCGTAGTGTCCTGTAGCATTGAGTTGATTTTCTTTCTGTTTGTCCAAGCTGAGCATTGGATGCTCCAGCTTGAGGGGGAGTGTTGGAGTATTTGGTTGTGCGCCATATGTATGGGAGATGGGTAAATGGATCTCTTCAGGATCCATTTATCCCATCCAAGAGTTTAGTCCCACATCTACCAGTGGTGGGACTTGGAGGCTCTGTAGAGGCTATATAAGGAGCCCCAGACCTCCTGTATCAGATGAGAAAAGGCAATGAAGCATATGCCCTTTGAGGGCTTCTCCCGTGGTTTCATCTCGCTCCTTAGGGAGTAGGGTTCCACGTAAATCCCGTTGTTCTTATTGTTCTTTATCTTTTATCCATGTTTTGCTTCCGCTTCCTATTTTCTAACAGAGATGCCTCGAATCCTAACTCGTTAACTCGTCTGTAGAGTTTTGTGCAATGCAGTATATGACCTCTCCTAATTCTGCCAAACAAAGACTGCCACCCAAAACAGGGATCTCGTTGCTCCGACAACAAGCTGGTTTGGAGAGGGGGGTACCCCCCCTCCAGCTCGGGAAAACGCTCTCAAAACAATATGATGGACAACATATATGATTGTATCATTGTATAACATAGGTGTGACCGACATATTAAATATGATAGAATAACATACACCTCAACGCCTCGATGCACGTTTTTTAAAACCATGTTATAGACAAACCAAGTGGCCTAGCACCATCATACACCATAGGATATGTAGACGAAACGAGGAGCCTTTGATCGGGTTGTAGAAGAGCAGTAGGACCTCTCAATACGCCAAAACAAGCAGAAACAGAACCTTGGAGGGAGAGAAAATCTAGGAGCACTACTTGGTGACCTTAATGTTGTTGCTGGCGACAATGACAAACAGTAAGGGGGGGGGGGTTACCTAGGCTTCAAAGAGAGGCACTGATATCTGATATATGAACTTTGCTCTATTATGAAATAAGAAGAGTTTTTTATTCAACATTGAAGAATGTGGGTTCTTCATATAGAGAGCCCAACTACCAAAATTCGTGAGACTTATAATAATGGGATTAAAATCACAACAGAAATATTACAATTGTCTATCACTTATTTCTGTTTCTGTACTAAGCCTTCTCCCACTATAAGTAGGGTCGGCTACATGGATTCTTGCTCAAATCCATGTTGAAAGATTCGACTATTTTTTACGCTGGCCGTCGACTACCTAACGCAACCACTGCAACAGTGGGATTTGAACCCTGGTCTTTTGTGTGGTAGACACACTGTACTACCACTAGACCATTAAGTGGGTACTATTGTGAAATATTCACTATATAAATAGCGTGTTCTCACTTTGCAAGTTAGAGTAAACTAAGATAAAAATTAAGAGGAATAACCAAGGTAAACATCAATTTCGCCACCCTATACCTAAAGTTGATCATGTGGTAAATACATCCTAATTTTAAACCTTCAAATCTTTGAACTTCCGAATTAGACTCTTCTTAACTCCTAATAAGAACAATTCGTTGGCTAATCAGAAAGGGCATTCGTACTTAGATTCAAAAAAATACAGCGATGATTTTTTTAATCAATAAATTATAAGAATGATGATTGTTAACATAGTCACTGTGTCCATGAACCAATTTCTAACAAAATGTATCCAAGAAACCAAATCTTTTTAAGGGTAAAAAAATAAAAACGAGAAGAGCCAATCTCAAACCAACTAGTCAAATGTACATTGCCACATACAAACTGGTGTGGAACTGCGTGAAGGACTAGAAAGCAAAATGTACCTGAAATGCAAATGATTCCTTTCCCACTAAAAGAGAATCCATTGCAGCAAATTGGTCTTGGAACACGCTATAAAATACTTTGTAGAATTCGTTGCTGCCAGAGAAAACTTTACAGTTTAAAATTGGGAACAGACTGCTTCAGTGGTAAGAAGATCAGTGAAATTACCGCTGTTTCCTCGAGGATAGATGATCCATCTGATCAAACTTCCTTGTAAGAACTTCTGCGGCAGTTGGTGAGAGTGCATGCAAGATAAGGGCCTCTAGTGTCCTTGGGAAGACTTCCTGCAAAAGTTCAACAAAAATATAGGTATAACTCATTTTCAACAACTTAAAACAGACTAGATTTTTATAAAGAAGAAAAGGGTGATGAGCCGCGAAACTTTATATTCACAAGAATATAACATGAGAATTACAAGGATCAAGACCCCCACAGGATGATGCGTAAACGAGAGATCGCTCCAAACAGATCCAAGACTGTAATAACACCTTCCGCCCCTTGAGCACCCCCCCTCCAAAAAAAGATTGTTGAGTGCTATATTGTAAACCTAACCCTAGGGCTACTCCCATCCTTTGAGGAGAGAGACATCTCTCCTTGTAACCCTAACCTTAGATCTCCATCTTTATAAAGAGCCTTGAGGTTTTCATTCTATTCAAGCAATTTTCTTTCTAATTTCAACTTCGTATCAGAGCAACCCCCTCCCCACCCCCATCGTCACTCGCTGCTTTCCCTCTCCACAATTCACCTTTATGCTCATCTCATGACCCCTCCATGGCCCACACCTCCCCTTCCCGTTGAGGTACCCCCAACCCCTCCCCCTACCCGTTCCAATACCCTATCACCAAATATCATCCCACCACCACCAGCCATCCCTTATTGTATGTTTGACCCTCGTGGGTCCTGTCCGGATTTTCTCCAACCCCCACGAGCTTTGAGAGTGCATGAACAAGTGCTTCTTTTAGCATTCAAACCCCTACGGACTCAAGCCGATTACATTTCAACAAACGTTGATTTGACTCAATACGATAGGATCTAAACATCTACCATCTTTTGTTATTCTACAGGTAAGCCTGGGAACATCATCAAAGATGTCAGAATCCAAAGTGACGTCTCAAGGATACAAGGAAGGGAGTGCCCATCTATCCTCTTTGCCTCGATCTCCAAATTGGTCGAGACCAACTACTATCTCAAATGATCGCAGATGTTCCAGATGATCGTACAAGGATACGGCGAAGATCAGATTTTGCTTGAGCAAGAGCTTGTAACCAAGACAGGAAATAACATTGCATTAGACAAGGACGATGGAATGGTGAGCTCATTTATCATGGTAAACGTAATCGACCGAATTACAAATGAACTGATCTATTATGCAAGTGTCCACAAGATTTGGATTTCTATGAACGCCACATACTGGAAAGAAAAAATTCCAGCAGTATGTTCTAGACATATTTAGATATGGTGAACCTAAAGCAAGCAAGATGCCCCCTAACAAAGTGTTTCATCCTTCTGAGATCTCTACTGAAAGATATAATGCTTGTGTTTGAGGATGCGTCCATTCTATATAGAAGGAATACAACCAACACATGGCAATTGTGGTATTCCTAGCAGGTCTTGTCTCGAGCTATGCTACAGCTCGTGACCAGATGATTATAACAGCTACTTTGCCAATCATTGAGGCATATAGTACTCCCAGACGTATTATGGTCTCCTACACTAGCACTACTATGAAAATCAAGACAGATCACTGCTCTTGCTACTTGCTCCATTTGTATGAAGAGGTTGTGGCATATATAGGGTCGGGTCATGGCCGCTCCATGCCAGGGAGAGGACACAACACAGCCTGATGTACTTTCTGCAATAAAATAAGACATTCTGAAGAGGTCTGCTATAACAAATGCGGGTATTCGACCCCCAAGGTAGGAAACGTCGATATCGACACCATATCGATATGATGTCGATACGATATTTTGGTGATATATCACTGAAATATCACCCATATCGACACACTTTTGTGAAGGACCAGAAAAGAAGTATATATCGTCATATTGGTACCTGATGGGAGAAAAGAAATCGATACTTTAGACGTACCCGAGGGCTCTCTTATATAGGAGAATAGCCCTGGGTTAATTACATGATAAGTACACTGAGAAAGAAGAAATTAAACTAAGACATACATAGTACGATATTTTATCTTAATACTCCCCCTCAAGCTAGAGCATATATATCTATCATGCTCAGCTTGGACCAACATTTCTAAAAAGGACTTCGTGCTAGAGCTTTGGTGAAGATATCTGTTGTCTGATCTCCTGTAGACACGTGAGATGTAGATATGAGCCCCTTCTGGATCAGATCTCGAGTGTAATGACAATCTACCTCAATATGCTTCGTTCGTTCATGGAAAGCAGGATTATTTGCAATGAATAATGCGGCTTGATTATCACATAATAGCTGCATAGGAAGAGGAACATATATAGAAAGATCAGTCAATACTGATCTAACCCACATCATCTCTGTACTCCCTTGGGCCATGGCTCTGTATTCTGATTCTGCACTTGATCTGGCAACTGCAGTCTGCTTCTTGCTTTTCCATGAGACGAGTGACCAACAAAAACAGCAAATCCTGAAGTAGACTTTCTGTCTGTGGGGCATCCTGCATAGTCAGCGTCTGCACACGTTGTTACCTTCAATGAACTGCCCCTACTGAATAGGAGTCCTGATCCAGGTGAGTTCTTCAGATATCTCAAGATCATATAGATAGCATCCATATGAGCCTTTCAGGGACACTCCATAAATTGGCTAACCTTGCTTACTGCAAACATAATATCAGGTCTGGTGATAGTCACATATAGGAGTTTCCCTACAAGCTCCCTGTACCTCCTGCTATCGACTTCTTCAGTGTCATCATCATACAATTTCACATTTGGATCCATAGGCGGCATGGCTGGTTTGCACCCAATCATACCTATCTCAGACAGGAGATCCATGACAAACTTCCTTTGGGTCATTACTAGACCCCGATGACTCCTGGCAAATTCTAACCCCAGGAAGTAACGAAGGGTGCCAAGATCCTTGGTCACTGTTATGAAAATTCAGTGATCTATTATTCAAAGAAAACCTAGGCTCTCTTATATAGGGAGAGACCTCACGGGTAAAGTACATAGTAGTCCACAGAGAAAATAAAAATGAAGAACATGTACATAATATAATAATAATATCTATATCTACACTCCCCCTCAAGGTGGAGCATAGATGTCTATCATGCTCAGCTTGGAAGAGCATCTCTGAAAAGGTCCTCTGAGCAACATCTTGGTAAATACGTCATCAGTCTGATCCCCTGAGCTCACGTGAGCTGTAGATATCAATCCTCTCTGGATCAAGTCTCTCGTGTAGTGGCAGTCGACTTCAATATGCTTTGTTCTTTCATGAAACGCTGGATTGTTGGCAATAAACAAGGTTGCCTGATTGTCACACTGAAGCTGCATGGGTAGAGGTACGGCTATATGTAGATCCTCTAGTACAGATCGAACCCACATCATTTCCGTGCTTGCTTGCGCCATGGCCCTATATTCGGATTCAGCACTGGACCTTGCCACAACAGTTTGTTTCTTGCTTTTCCAAGAAACCAGAGAGCTCCCAACAAAACAACAAATCCTGAGGTTGATTTACGATCCTTAGGGCATCCTGCATAATCGGCATCTGTGCATGCTGAGATAGATAAATCCGTGCCCTTTCGAAACAGCAACCCTGAGCCTGGAGAAGACTTCAGATACCTCAGTATCATGTAAATGGCATCCATATGAACTTGTCTTGGCTGCTCCATAAATTGACTCACCCTGCTTATTGCAAAGGCAACATCGGGGCAAGTTATGGTAATATAAAGGAGTTTACCCACCATTTCTCTATATCTCCTCTTGTCCACTTCATCTGTGTCATCATCATACAGCTTCATGCTTGGATCCATGGGAATACTTGACGGTTTGCATCCAACCATGCCTGTTTCAGTCAAGAAATCTGTAATGTACTTCCTTTGGGTCATTACCAGACCCTGTGCATTCCTGGCGAATTCCAACCCCAGAAAGTATCTTAGGGTTCCAAGATCCTTCGTGACGAACTGGCGGCCTAGGAATGCCTTCGCCCTTTCTATGCCCTGAATATCATCTCCTGTAATCAGAATGTCATCAACATAGATCATGATAACAACCGTACCTGCCAATGACTTCTGAACAAACGAGTGGTCTGCATTCGACCTCTTGAATCCCTATCGCTCTATCAGATTGGAAAGCTTCTGGAACCATGCTCTAGGACTCTGTTTGAGGCCATAAATTGCCTTGTGAAGTCTACACACCATATGCTTCTCCCCCTCAGCAGTAAACCCTGGTGGCTGCTGCATGTAGACTTCCTCCTGCAGATCTCCATACAAAAAGGCATTCTTGACATCCAGTTGAGATATACTCCAGTCACGTACCACAACAACTGATAAGAGAATACGAAGAGTAGAATGACGAGCCACTAGAGAGAATGTATCCATATAATCCACACCATAGGTTTGTGTAAAACCTCGCGCAACAAGCCGTGCTTTGTACCGATCTAGACTACCATCAGCATGGTATTTAACTGTGAATACCCACTTATAGCTCACAATAGATGCGTCAGGAGGAGCAACAACTAAGGTCCATGTGCCACGAGACTGTAAGGCACGCATCTCATCTTCCATAGCCTTTCTCCAGCAATCAATCTTCATAGCTTCCTAGTAAGTCTGTGGTATGTCCACGGAAGATAAAGCTGCAGTAAATCTCTGAAAGTCGCCTGTGAGGCGATGAAAAGACACTTGTGAAGCAATTGGATAAGATGTACATGTCCTCTTCTGCTTCCTGATAGCAATAGGAAGATTAAGATCATCTTCCGTTGTACTGGATGGTGTCGTCTCCTCCTGCAATGAAGAATCATGCACATGTACCATGTCTGACCCTTCAGTAGTAATGCCATCTGAACATACCTGAGGCGTAATGGATGTCTGACGTGTAGCCTGAGCAGGTCCTGACCGATGCGTATAAAATTTTGGCAAAGGTGGAATAGGAGGTCGAAGAGGTGGTGGAGGTGGAGGTGGTGGAGAGGATGACGTAGAAGCAGGAACAGGAATGGACTCAGGTGAACTCCAAGTAGGAGGTGGAGGGACATAGACATCGTCGTTGGTAGTGGATGGTACCAGTCTGTCACCTGCAGGGGAAAAATACATAACAGACTCAAAAAATGTAACATCAGCACTGACAAAATATTTCTTGTTTATGGGATCATAACACCGATAGCCCTTATGGGTCCTAGAGTAACCGACAAAGACACACTTGACAGCTCTAGGAGAGAGTTTGTCAAGGCCAGGAGTCAGAAGATGAACAAATGCCACAGTACCAAAGACACGAGGAATAAGTGAGAATAATTCCTTGTCAGGAAAAATGATAGAGAGAGGAACTCACCCAGAACAGAAGATGGTATACGATTGACCAAGTAGCAAGCTGTAAGAACAGCATCCCCCCAGAAAGAAATAGGAGCACAACTCTGAATCAGTAGGGTTCTAGTAATGTCAAGAAGGTGGCGATGCTTTCTTTCTGCCACGCCATTCTGCTGAGATGTATAAGCACAAGTGGTTTGGTGGATAATGCCCTTTGACAAAAGAAACTGAGAGAGGGACCGTGTGCAAAATTCTAGAGCATTATCTGTACGAACATATTTGACATTAGAAGAAAATACATTTTGCACTTCATTAATCAAATTCTTAATCACATCGCCTGCTTCAGATTTATTCTTTAAAAGGAAGACTCAAGAAACACGAGAAAAATCATCCACTACCACTAGATAAAATATGTATCTCTGATGATCGGGTACACGACTAGGACCCCATATATCTATGTGAAACAACTCGAACGGGGAGCTACTGCTCCGACTCTGACGACTAGGAAAGCTCGACCGATGATGCTTTCCCAACTGACACGCTTCACAGCAAAAGGAAGAACTGGGAGAGATCTGAGGCAGAAGATGTCGCATTTTCTGGAGCAGGAGATGTCCAAAACGAAGATGCCAGATGTACGGAGAAACTGGTCTGGCAGAATGAGAAGAGACGCCAGCATAAGAATTCCGGACCAGTCGATATAGACCATTCTGCTCAGAGCCACAACCAATCACCCTGCCCAGTGTTGCAGAAGACGGTATTCGGTATTCAGTTGGAGGGGTCACTGAATAGAGAATAATCGGTATTCGGGCGACTATTCGGAAATATTCGGTTTTGTATTTTTAAATATAAAAATTATTTATAATACATGTATTCTTATATTTTTTATACATATATGGTCATTAGTTAACATGAATCCAAGATAAAAGTACCAATCAATATAATAGATATATAGAATTTGACATTTGTGGTGATACCATGGCAAAATGTAACCCATACAAATTGGAAATTGAAAATAAAATAAAAAAAAAATTAAAAGTCAAACTTCAGTCGGCCGAATAGTCGGGCCAATCGGCCGAATAGTCGGCCGACTATTTGGTTGAGCCGACTATTGACCGACTAGAGGTCTGTTCAGTCGGGGATCCCCCCGCACCTCATAGTCGGACCGACTATTCGGGATAGTCGGCCGACTATTGCAACACTGACCCTGCCCATTAGTATGTCCTGAAAAATAAGAGAAGACGGGTCAAATATAGCACGACAATGCAAATCCTTCGTAATCTGACTAATAGACAACAGATTCATCGAGAACTCAGGAGCATGCAGAACATTCTGTAGATGCATAGTAGAAGATAGAAAGACCTCCCCCTGTCCAACAAGGGGGGAATGAGTACCATCTGCAATCTGTACTGAGCGGCCATGGGGAATGTCCCTGTAGGACTCAAATCTCTCTCGATCTCGGCAGAGATGATGTGTGGCACCAGAATCTATAATCCAATCAGAGATATCATGTGAAGATGTAAAGGCAGTAGTACTACCTGAGGTACTAGCCGCGGCAGAGGAACTGGCAGATGTTGTAGCAGCAACATCTGAAGGTCCACCAGAAGAATCACCAGATGATTGTGGCATAATGTCACGTAGACGTGCCACAAGTTCCTCGAAACGATTGTCTGCAGTAGATGCCGATCGGAGCTGAGAATGCTATGCTACGCGTGCTGAAGCTGGGAAACCATGCTTAGAGTAGCATGTCTCCTCCGAGTGGCTTGTGCGGTGACAATATGAATACGGCTGACGAAAGCGACCACCTCTACCCTGGGGTCCACGTCCACGACCACGGCCAGAAAAGTGACCACCTCTCCCACGCGATGCTGCCATCGCCGATGGGGGTGGAGTAGATGAGCTGGAAGGAACGGATATGCGACTGAGTCTCCTGTAAACATCCTCCATTGGAGGAATAACTGCATCGGCCAAAATCTGAGAGCGGACGGCCTCATACTCAGGATCTAGGGCTGCAAGTAGAACACCCACCATGGTGGCATTCCTAAATGTCTTCTGCTGCTCAGGAGTCGCTATGAGTGGAATGGTACTGTATAGCTTCTCAAACATCCCCCTCAGGGATGTGTACAAGGAGTGAAGAGGTCTGCTGTGCTGCTTCATTGTGAATATATCATGCTGAAGCTGTAACATCTTGGTCTCATTTCGCACCTGAGAATATGTAGCAGCCAGAATATCCCACATTGCCTTGGCAGTGGGTTGATAGAGGACATCATTGGCAATCTCCATCGACAGTGTTCCTGACAACCAGACCTTGGCATACGAATCATCAGCCTCCCACGAAGCATATATCCCTGTCTTCTCTGCTGGCTCATCCTCGGTAAGAATGTGCTTCTTACCGTTCGACTTCATGAGACTCATGAACTGCATCGCCCAGAGCTCGTAGTTCGACCCGTCCATCTTGACTATTGGCGCGGGACCTTTGAACGCGCCTATGGAGGGCATGTCAACCTTTGATTCTGACATATCGCCGCTGGAGAAGAACTAGGGTATGTAGACAAAGTGATTGGTGTCTACACAAACTGCATAGGATTCGAGTGCGTATGTAGACGTTACGCACCCAAATCCATATATCCGAAGGGAGAGACGACTACGAGCACGCCGGTGATCACCAAAGATCGTCTAGGGCACGACCGGAGGTCGGCTAGGGCCGCCGGGGAGGGTGGCGGCAAGACTGGGGTGCGCTGTGGATCAGCTAGGGCTGCTGGGAAGGATGGCAGCGAGACTAGGAAGCGCCGGGGATCGAGGAGGGTGGTGCCGGGGACTGGGAAGCGCCGGGGAGGGCCACCGGAGAGGAGCTCGGGAAGGCGATGGTGGCGGCGAGAGATCCGAGCAGGCGGCGGGTGGGGAGAGGACGGCGGCTGGGCAGAGCCCTAGGGCTTAAGCTCTGATACCATGTTATGAAAATTCAGTGATCTATTATTCAAAGAAACCTTAGGCTCTCTTATATAGGGAGAGACCTCACAGGTAAAGTACATAATAGTCCAGAGAGAAAATAAAAATTAAGAACATGTACATAATATAATAATAATATCTATATCTACAGTCACAAATTCTTTGCCTAGGAACTTCTTAGCTACCTGAATGCCTTGAGCATCACCTCCTGTCACAATAATATCATCTATATAGACAAGAATGGCAACTGTACCTCGCTGTGTCTTCTTAACAAATAGAGAGTGGTCCGCAGTGGACCTCTTGAATCCCTGTTGCTCAATCAAGTCTGACAGCTTTTGATACCAAGCTCTAGGACTTTGTTTAAGTCCATATATGGCCTTATGTAGCCGGCATACCTTCTGTGACTCCCCCTCAGCAGTAAACCCAGGTGGTTGCTGCATGTAAACTTCCTCGTGAAGATCCCCATATAGAAATGCATTCTTCACATCGAGCTGGAATAACGGCCAATCACGTGAAACAGTAACTGCTAGTAAAATGCGGAGCGTCGAGTGTCTCGCCACTGGAGAGAATGTGTCCTGATAATCTACCCCATATATCTGGGTGAAGCCACGGGCCACCAACCGTGCCTTGTAGCGATCCATGGTCCCATCTGCATTATGCTTAATGGAAAATATCCATTTGCAGCTTACTATGGAAGCACCCTGTGGAGGAGGAACAATAGACCATGTCCCACGAGATGTTAAGGCTGTCATTTCCTCTTCCATCGCCTGACGCCGCTTGTTGTCCTATAAGGCCTCCTCATATGTTCTGGGTATAGTAGCCACGGAAAGGCCAACAACAAACCTCATGTACTCATCTGAAAGGTGATCCAAAGAGACATGTGCTGCAATTGGATATTTAACACATTGACGACGTGGCTTCCTCAGCGTAATAGGAATACCCAGATCATCCTCCACAGTGTCCTCTACAGCAGAGTCATCCTGTAAAACTCCAGGGCCATCAGTAAAAATCGTGTTATCATGACATACCTCAGGCGTGCTGGATGATGTGGATGGCTGATGAGCAGAAGTGCTAGTAGAAGACCTGCGCATGTAAACAATGGGTAAAAATCTCAACTGAGGTGGTGGTGGTGGCGGCGGTGGTATTGGTAGTTGAGTTTGATTTTCTGGGTCAGCGGATGAGGTAGATGGAGGTGGAGGAACAACAATATCGTTTGCATTGTCGGTGGACAGCATGTCATCTGTAGGAGAAAAGTACATGATAGACTCAAAGAAAGTGACGTCCGCACTCACATAATATCTCTTATTTGTCGGATCGTAACAGCGATGCCCTTTTTTAGTGCGAGAGTATCCAACAAACACACATTTGATAGCCTTGGAGAGAGCTTATCACGACCAGGAGTACAATTATGCACAAACGCAACATAACTAAAGACACGAGGTGTGAGGGAGAAAAGATCCTTCTCGGGAAACGCAATCAAGAAGGGGACCTTTTCTCCTAGAACAGTAGACGGCATGTGATTCACCAAGTAGCATGCAGTGAGAACCGCATCCCCCCAAAAGGAGTGGGGGGCACGACTATGGATCAACAGAGTTCAGGTGACATCAAGAAGGTGACGATGCTTGCGTTCCGCCACACCATTCTGTTGCGACGTGTAACTACAGGAGGTTTGAGGAATGATTCCCTGTGAGCTTAGGAAATCGGACAAATGCAGTGTTGAAAACTCTAAAGCATTATCTGTTCGAATGACTTTGATATTGGTAGAAATCACTTCCAAAATGAATTTCCGAATAATTGCACCTGCTTCAGACTTTTGTTTTAAAAAGAATACCCAAGATAATCTAGAGAAATCATCAACTGCAACCATATAATACCAATGTCCCTGAATATCAGGTACACGACTCGGACCCCAAATATCAAAGTGAAATAGTTCAAAAGACCGACTACTATGACGACTCGGACAAACATGAAAAGAAGACCTATGGTGTTTCCCAAGCTGACAGGCTTCACAATCCAATGCAGTACGGGTAGATATCTGCGGCAAGACATAACACATCTTCTGTAGAGGCAGATGGCCAAAACGAAGATACCAAAGGAATGGAGAAGTGGATCCTGAGGGAATAGTAGCAGCGCCAGCACATGATGATATAGCAAGCTTGTATAAGCCTTTCTGCTCACGGCCACCAACAATCATCCGGCCAGTCAGTATGTCCTGAAACACAAAAGTAGAGGAGTCAAAGATGGCACTGCAGTGTAAATCTTTTGTAAGTTGGCTAATTGATAACATGTTCATCTGAAAATCTGGTGCATGTAAGACATTCTGAAGACTGAACGAAGATGTCAGGGTAATCTCCCCCTGACCAACAATGGGTAATCGAACCCCATTGGCAATGACCACAGATCGTCCTGGGGTAAGTGCTCTGTAGGTAGTAAACTGCCGTCTGTCGCCGCACATATGATGAGATGCTCTGGAATCCACTATCCAGTCTGTCAGGTCTGAGCAAGTAGTACTGGTAAGTGCAGAAGGGGTACCTGATGAGCTAGAGGATGCTCTGGCCGAAGCTGCCGCATCCTTTGAACCTGGAGACAAAGGCGAGGGTGGAACGATCATATCACGAAGGCGTGAGACGAGATCATCAAAGCGAGCTGCTGGAAGAGGTGCAGTTGTAGGCTCAGTCTGCTCTGCCTCCCGTGCTGTGGCGGGATACCCATGTTTGTGAAAGCACGTCTCTTCAGAGTGGCCTGGTCGATGGCAGTGAGTACAGGGGCCACGATGCCTGCCTCCCCCTCTACCACGAGGTCCACGACCTCGAAAATGTGACGCTCCTGCTCTGCCACAAGTGACAGCCATAGCTGTAGGAGTAGGTTGGGCTGTAGACGCCGATGTGGTAGGAATCCTACTCAATCGCTTATATACCTCCTCCATTGGTGGAATAGACTCGCCAATCAGAAGTTGAGTACGTATGGCATCGTACTCTGAATCAAGGGAAGATAGAAATACTCCAGTCATCGTAGCATTTCTGTAAGCCTGTTGTTGCTCCGTACTGGTAGGGATCGACATGAAGCTATGCAGTCTCTCGAACATGCCCCGTAGATGAGAGAAATGTGCATGTAATGGCTTCCCATTCTGTTTCGTAGAAAAGATGTCGAACTGTAACTGGAGAATTTTGCTTTCATTCTTGGACTGCCCATATGTCGCAACCAGGATATCCCACATAGCCTTCGTTGTAGGTTGGTTCACAATATCATTTACAATCTCCGTAGTTAGCGTCCCAGATAACCAGATACGGGCAAATGCATTATCTTGCTTCCATGTCGCATTTGTTCCAGTCTTGTCCTCCGGCTCAGATTCGGTCAGAATGTGCTCCTTGTTGTGGCATTGCATAAGGGTGTGGAACTGCATGGACCATAGTTCATAGTTGGTCCCATCCATCTTGATAATAGGGGTTGGGCCCTTGAAGGCCCCCAAGGATGTAAACACGTCACCCTTGTTGTCTGACATGATTGATGGAAAGCCTAGGACCGACGTAGAGAACGAAGTATACGGTCTACAGAATCATATAAGGGGAAGGTTGTATGTGTAGACTCATACAACCATCCCGATGCCTTGTTGAGGAGCCGACATGAATTATGAACCTCCGGGAGAGATCGGCTAGACCCGCAGTGGTTGAGAAGACTCCGAGACCTCTCCGGAGTTCAAGACAGTGATGCTAGGGTCACTAGGAGTGGCTTTGCGGGCCCCTCAAGGGGTGCATGTCGCCGCCAGACGCACGGCAGAGCCGCTGGGGCGGCGTGGAGGTGCCTGGGGAGGAGGGCGGCGGCTGCAGAAGCCGCGGGAGGCGGAGAAAGGCGGGCTGGCGGCGCCTAACTGGACGCAGGAGGCCGCCTGGGAAGGTGGGGCGACCCTAGGCGTGCCGCAGGATCGCCGAGTGAGGCGGAGGGGCGGCGCGGTATCACCGCCAGAGGCCTGGAGCGGCGCGGAAACGCCGAGAGAAGTGGTGCGGGTTTGCCGAAGGACCGCCTGGGCGGTGGGAGGCAGGCGCTGGAGCACGAGCGGCAGCGGGGGGGGGGGGGGGCTTAGGGTTAGGGTTTTTGGTGGTGGTAACCGAAAATCCGGTCTAGGACCGCTGCTCTGATACCATGCTGGGAGAAAAGAAATCGATACTTAAGGCGTACCCGAGGGCTCTCTTATATAGGAAAATAGCCCTGGGTTAATTACATGATAAGTATACTGAGAAAGAAGAAATTAAACTAAGACATACATAGTGCGATATTTTATCTTAACAATACCGATATTGGTCCCATGTCAACACTGATATATCATGATATTTCGTACCCTGTCGACCTCTACTACTCAAGTCGTCACTCCCGAGGGTGATGACCAATACATGGTAGTCCTACAAGAAAACTTTGGAGATCTATTGCAACATCTAAACAAGCTCAACCCATCAAGGTGGTCATCAGAAGACCGTTGTTGATGTATGTACATGTATTTACGATGATTTTGCCAAAAAAATGCAAAAACGAAGTGGTTAATTATACAATATCCTCGACCCACATATGTAGAGAAAGAACTCTTCTACATTGAATGAGCTAAGTCCATCTATGACGAACTGTCCAAGTTGCATACGATAGGTTTTCCCTGATTCAAGGAAAACGAGATATTCATCTCACCCTAAACATCCATCCCCATAATGTTTAATTTGTTCCTGAGTTTCCTAGTAACCTTCTATATGTCAATTAGATCTGCAAAGAGACTTGATTGTCGAGCTATATTTGATGATAAATCACGTATCTTCAGGACATACTGATTTTTTTAAAAGGTTTGGACATACTTATTGGAAGGACAATTGGTATGGAGTGTGAAGAAGGGGATGTCTACCATTTTGTTGAGTCTTCTAATATTGTTGCATATTCTGGGACTCATTTTCGGCTACTGCATGCGCTCTCTAGCATAAATACATAGAACATCCATCTTTTCATGAACTATGTCGAATCCTTCCCCAGCTCCTCCCCATTGTCAGCCTAGAGTGTGCAGCCTACCAACTGGAGAAGCATCAATATAGTTCTCTTCTATCATCTAGTACCATCCATTCCACTACGCTTACTGAACTTATCATATTGATGTATGGGAAACCATACAATATCATGGTTGAGTGGGAAACATATAGTATCTTGTTCTCGTGGATGACCTCTCGTATATCATAGACCTTTTGGCTGAAAAATAAATATAATATTTTTCCCATTATAGTATGCTTTATCAATTAAATAAAGACTCAATTTGATGATTGTTGAAATTCTTATAGATCTGACAATGCTAAAGAATCCACTTCCCATGATATGTGATTTTTTTGTCAACTCAAGAGACTATATACATCAAAGCACTTGTGCTCATACTTCCAACAAAATGGGGGTCGTCCAACTAAAACATCGACATATTATTGATATCGTTGGTACCTTACTCATCGATTATCATGTTCCCTCAACATCTTACGAAGATGTCCTTATTGCCATGTTTCTCATCAATAGTATGCCTTTCACTTCCATTGATAAGCAATTGAGGTTTCCTTTCCAGGAAAAGGAGTATTCCATGTTCCTCTAAAAGTTTTTCGATGTGTGGCCTTTGATTACCTCCTCGGTCTTAGTGAAGACAAACGAGCAGCAAAAGGAACTTAATTAGTTTGAAGTTTGAATGGAAGAATGATGCTTAGACTTAATTCCTGAACTGAAAAGACCATTTCATATTGGAACTTGTCGGTCTTCCATAATAAACTTCATGAGTCATTGCATGCAATGTTACTAGGAACAAAGCCAAATTAGTTGCTCAATGGTATAACTAAAAAGATGGTATCGATTTGATGAAACTTTTGCATCTGTTGCTAGCCTTGAATCAATTTGATTGCTCTTGGCTTATACCGGTATTTGTGGTTTTACATTTTTCCTGATGGATATCAAGAGTGCATTTTTAACGATTTTATTAAAGACAAAGACCTTGTAAGACAACCGCCCAACTCTTTATTTGTTTCCAAAACCGTGTCTTTTAGTTAAAGAAAGCGTTGCATGGTGTGTGACATGCACCTCGTGCCGGTATAATCGATTGCAAAGCTTTTTAGGTAGCCTCAAGTTTTGAGATTGGACCATTCGATCCAACTCTAAAAGACAAAAAAAAGATTATTAATTCAAATTTATGTTGATTTTTCGACGCTAATGAAATCTGTTGAGATATTTTCTATCTTTTATCACTTTTATTATTTTCTATTCTTTCCGTCTTCATTATGTAATTTACCCAATGGGTCTTTCCTCTATATATGAGAACCCTAGGGCCTAATGAGAATGCAATCCATTAGTTTCCCTCAACATGATATCAGAGCGATGGTCCTACATCGGAGTTCGAGTACCCCACCTGTGCCCTAGCCTCTGTGCGTGCCCCTGCATCTCCACCTAAGAGAGGACAAGGATTAACTAGGGGATTGGGCCTAGCTGCGAAGGCAAGGGAAATCTCACAACCCTGAAATGGAATTTAGTAGACTTGATTAGTTGAAGCTAGAACACAAGGGTGGTGAAGAAACTAATAAAAAAACCTGCCGACCTGGGGATCACCTGAAATGAAAGAACAAAAATTGATTCATGAAGGTTTAATTACTGAATCACTTCCCAACGGTATGTTCCGGGTCCGTTTAGATAATGGGGATCTATATCTAGGTTACATTTCGGGGAGGATCCGATGCAATTTTATACGCATACTACCGGGAGATAGAGTCAAAATCGAAGTAAGTCGTTATGATTCAACCAGAGGCACCGCCGCCGCCGCAACCACCAGGGCCCAGCATGTCGCTACAGCAGCCAGAGCAACAGCGGCGTCGCAACAGCATCCAGCGGAGGCCCCAATGTCGTCGCAAGGGAGTCGCAGCACCTCCGCGCTGCCGCTGCTCACCCTAGCACGATCCTTTGCAACCCATTGCGCCTCTTGGCACCACATACGATCTCCGGGATCGATTTATTTCCTCTCTGACGCCAAACCGTGGTATGAAACGGTCTGATTTTGACCGGAAAACGTGATTTCATACCTCTAAATCATTTTTTCCAACCCTAGCGTGGATCGAGGATTGACGAGTATGGTAGTATGAGTCTACATGTACAACCAATCCTCCATATGATTGTGTAGACTTGCTCAATTAGTTGAGTTCCGCTTTCGGTCATTTTTCTATCATGTCAGAAAACAAGTGTGATATCTTTTTTTCATCTAGTGCCTTCAAGGGTCCGGCTCCCATCATGAAGATGGACGGGACCAACTATGAGTTGTGGTCCACGCAATTTTTTATCCTTAAGCTGTACAACAATAAGGAGCACATTGTGACGAAGCCAGAGCCGACAGACAAGACTGGGGACAATGCTTCGTAGAAGCAAGATGATGTGTATGCGCGTATTTGGATCTCTTGGACCCTCACCACAGAGATAGCCAATGATATTGTTAACTAGCCCACCGCCAAGGTGATGTGGGATATTCTGGCATATTTCAAGCGAAGAGCGAGGCCAATATTCTTCAGCTTCAGTTTGACATATACATGAGAAAGTAGAATGGTCGTCCACTGCACATGTTCTACTCCTCGCTTTGTGGCATGTTCGAGAAGCTTCACAGCTTCATGTCGATTACAACCTCCACGGAGCAGTAGATGGCATATAGGAACTCCAAGATGGTTGAAGTTTTCTTGGTTGCGCTTGACCCAGAGTATGAGGCAGCTCGAGCACATCTCTTTACTGGGGCGACCATACCTCCCATTGAGGAGGCTTACAGTCGTCTCAGCAGGCTTCTTATTCCACCTGCTGCCACCACACAGCCTCCCTCGGCGGTGGTTGTTTCTCGCAGTCGCAGCAGAGGAGGTTCTACTCATTTCAGAGGGTGTAGTCCCCCTAGCAGAGGTGGAGCACAACGGGTCCCTGCACCTATTGTCATCGTCCAGGATACTCTGAGGACACATGTTATCAGAAGCATAGATACATCACATCTGCTTGCATGGCAGAGCAGATTGAGCCTTCAGATACTACAACTCCTCAGGCAGATCCACACCTTGATGACATTGTCTCTCGTATATGGGAGATCATGACTCCAGTGGTTGGCACTACCACTACAGGATCTACAGATCCTGGAGATGCAGCTAGAGACTCTTCGAGCTTCTCAGGTATCGCATACGCTTATATTGATTGTAGCAGTGCAGATATGAAAGAGTAGATCATGGACTCTGGTGCTTCTCACAATCTGTGTGGAGACGGAGCCCAATTCATATCTTACATGTCTATACCTCTTGGTAGATGGGTAGTCATTGCAAATGGGTTCACTTACCCATAACATGACAGGGGGAGATGCATTTGACACCATCCATGCGTCTGCAGAATGTTTTATATGCTCCGGATTTTCAAATGAATTTGCTTTCTATTAGTCATATTAAAAAGGATATACATTGTTGTGTCATTTTTGACCCCTCTTCTCTTGTGTTTCAGGACATACTCACGAGTTAGGGTGATTAGATGTGGCCATGAGCAGCGGGGGTTCTACAGACTGGTCCAACCTCCTCATGCTCGTCTACTATTCCTACTGTACCGGTCTCACCATACCTGTGGCACCTTCGTTTTGGCCACCTTCTTCTGCAGAAGCTGTGTCATGTCCTCCTACAAATGTCGACATGATCTTCCTTCCAGTGAGAGGCTTGCCAGCTTGGGAAACACACCGTTCCTCATTTCCATCTCGTCAACGTCGGATCAGTTCTCATTTGTTTGAGCTCCTTCACTTAGATATTTGGGGTCTGAGTCGTGGCCCTGGCCACCAGGACACCGTTTTTATCTCATTGTTGTAGATGACTATTCTAGACTTTCTTGTGTTTTCTTTTTAAAGGATAAGTCTGAGGTTGGGTCTGTCACTAAATCATTTATTAATGAGATAAAGAATATTCTCTGTTATTGTCTAGTATTTGCATTATGATAATGCCTTAGAGTTTTGCACTTTACAGTTATCTGAGTTTCTCATGTCTCTTAGCATTATTCACCAGACATTGTGTGCCTATACATCTCAGCAGAACAGTGTTGCCAAGCACAAACATCGTCATTTACTCGATGTGACCAGAATCCTTCTGATTCAGAGTCATGCTCCTCATTCTTATTGGGGTGATGTGGTTCTCACTGCATGATATTTAGTGAATCGTATGCCATCCTTTGTTTTGGGAGAAAAGGTTCCTTTCTCGACTGTAATTTCCCGAGAAGGATTTATTCTCCCTTACACCTCGTGTGTTTGGATCTGTGGCCTTTGTTCACAATCTTTTGTCTGATCGTAACAAGCTCTCCCCCAGAGTTGTCAAGTGCGTCTTCATTGGCTACTCTCGTACCCATAAAGGGTACCATTGCTTTGATCTGCTTTAGCGGAAATACTTTGTCAGTGTTGATGTTACATTCTTTGAGTCTGTTATGTATTTCTCTCATATAGGTGACAGATTGGCCCCATTTGACAGATAGTTGTGTATTGGTTGTTTGAGTAAGTTTTTTAGTCCCACATCATGGAGTGGTAGGACTTAGTCATATTGATTGGATTTTTATATAGTTGACCATTACAATCAAGTCCCATCACTTAGTAATGTGGGGATTAACAACTTCCACTTGATGACCCATACAAAATTCTCTCAGAACTTTGCATAATGATAAACCTTTGGAGTAAGTTGCATGCAGATCATCCTTTTTAATGAGATCTTCTGAAGACATACCAAAAGCTGTTGTCTAATTATTTTCAAATTCAATAAAAATTATTTGCACACTCCACTAGTCTCGAGTAGATATCCCAATGAAAAAGAATAATGTATACTAAATAAACATTATTTGGAAAAAAGCAGTAAGCTGGAATGCACGAATTCCGAAGAATGGACTTCTATCATATTCAAAAGATACCCAGAAATACCCAACTAAAGGAGGCATAAAAGCCAGGAAAATATCAAAAGAGTTAATATTGGTGGTACTTCATGATTATAAGATCTCAAGTAGTTATACAAAAGAAGTCAAATATGACAACATTCCCATCCAGGATTCATGATTATAAAACATACTGCCAAAGATAATAATATTTTACGAAGCACTAGTGGCTTGAGAGACCACAAAAGGCTAGCGACTCGATCCTCCTCAAGTCCAAATGATTTAGCAGTAGATGTGCCCTCTTTTCCACATTTCAATTCTGTAAATGGAGAGGCTGGAGTAGCTAAAGTTGAAATTGGAGCAGAATTAACAAAAATCATGAACAATTGAAACAAGTTCGTGGAGAGCCTGAATGGAAGATGGTTCAAGATCATCCAAGCCATGAGCTCCTTCCAGTGGATTTTCCTCTGGTTCTCTGGTACCTTGAAAAACAAAAAGACATGCCAAACATCAGTTTGTAGGCATACCTTCCTATGCAAGGAAGTGAAATTCAGGAATAATAAGTCAAATACTATCTTTCCAATAAGATCTTTTTATATTCATAAGATTTGAACTAAGGTCTTTTGGGCGACAAGCCAAATAAGAATTTCTTAGCACTATAAGGTCGTGGATACAGAAAACATCCGGAATATCTGACAAAATTATTGTATCTGAAAACTTGCCCAAGGGCCAACCATAGTAAGCAAGTAGTCTTCCCTCCATGCTGACAGGAGCCCAAGTCTCCCAACCATCTATTTCGCTGACAAACAACTTATACCAAGGCATTCCCAGTTATCAACTAACCCAAACAGATTCGGAGAACTCTCGGCAAAAGCGGCATGCGTCCAAACATAGATGGAAATGTAGAAGTTCCCAAAAGCAGCTGAACAGTATGATGAACCAGTAAGACCTCGAACATGCCTCTAAAATGATAACGCCCCTATTAAAACATTCCTCCAGTTAAATTCAGATTTTGGACAAATCGACCTAGATTGGGTGATTTTCACCCCTCCTTTGCCAGGCTGCCAGCAAAGCATAGAGCATGTGAATGCATGCATTTAAATCACTATGAATCCATTGTCTTTCTCCTCTAGCAAAAGCTGGGGAACAATTTGCCCATTTTAACCACTGTAGAACATGTTCTCTTTGTCCTCTAACCGCAAAGACAGAAATGAATCCTCCCCTCCTTCCCCGTCCCCCTATACTTACCCTCCTCTTCTTCACATGTTCTATTCTGTCTCATGGCAGAACACCAACATCAAAAAACCTTGCATGGGTTCACACACCAAACCCATCCCTTTACTTCTGACTAAGACTAGGCTGAAGGTGGTAGAGAGATGCATGAGGGAGAAATTGAAGGTGGAAAGGACAGACTTTCTGGAATTGAAAGTGATGGATGTCTTTCCCACCCAAATCCATCAGCAGTAATTAGATGGAAGGTGATAGAGAATATAGAAATACATGGTATAAGATAGAAATTCTATTAAAGAAGGCAAGAAAGAAATTATCTATAACACACGGGTGTTCACACGCGATATTGATTAGGATCATGGATAACATAGACCCCTAATTTGTGTGATTTCTTTATTCAATTTAAAAATAAATAATCAAAGAAAAAAGGGTTGTCTCCTCTGTTTACAACATGCTATGACTAGCACTTTATGAGCAAAAATACTTGTTTTTTTTGTTCTAATAGCAGATTCTCATGATTAACGTTCAGAATCTATATATTTACACTATATCTAGAAATTCAAACATAAGTTATTGTTTACAGCTTACACAATATAATTTTTTTGAATCCAAGAAAGGGGGATACACTCGAAGGGGGGATACAACTTTGCAGATAAAGAGCAGTTAAATATAAAAAAAATAAGGGTTTCCTCTTACTGTGCAATCTATCTTGAATAATACAAAGGTGAACACATAGTGCAGAGATGGTTCTATCTAAAAATAAATATGTCAATACAACTTGAGTTTTATAGGGTCAAATTACAAAAAAAGTAGCAACAGATTCCAAAAATGTTCATTGTATTTTTTTTCCACCAGCAATCATCTTACTGCTGCAAGGTATTTGCCTCCATTAGCTGTGAAGTTCCAACTAAGGTCCAGACAGGTCATTATGAGTTTCAATGATGCTTCTAAGTCCTTGTACCTTAATTTAGTACCCATGATTTTCACCTACCATAAGACCTTCAGGGGTCATAAATCTTCTCCATTGCATGTATGATACAGTATTGTTCGGCAAAACAACCATTCTCAGGAAGCTTGTTTATGAGCATTTCATAATATATAGTGAAACTTCAGGCTCAAGGTGAATCACGAGAAATTCATCTTTGTTCCTTTCGCTTTTGATGAATTGGACATATATAGGTATGAAGCCTTTCTCAGTAAAACTGTCTCTTACAACATTTAGGGTCACCTAAGGTAAGAACTGTAGAGATAGTTTCTAGTATTGTTATCACCTTATGTATCTTGTCGTTATTTCTTTATCTTATATAGACATTGTTGACGCATATTTAGTTATTGTGTCTATTTGCTATTTTATTTTCTTGTTATTCTCTTTATGTAATTTACCCATAGGCTACTCTCCTATATAAGAGAGCCTAGGGCTATGGAATAAACAACTCATTCACGTTTCCCAACATGGTATCAGAGCGACGGTCCTAGACCGGAGTTCTCGAAACCCTAACCCTAACCCCACCCGCCGGCCTCTCTCTCTCTCTACTCGGCGCCGCCGGCAGTCTTCTCCGACCTTCGTCTCCGGCCTGCGGTGCCCCAGCGCGCCTCGCGCATTGCGCGCGCCTCACGCATCGCGCATGCTTCGCGCAGAGCGCATCTCGCGCACCTTCTCTGCGCGATCTGTGCGCACCTTCTCTCGCTGCGCATCTGCGCTCTTCTCAGCGCACCTTCTGTGCGCGATCTTCTCAGCGCACCTGCGCCTCGCGCTGTGCGTCAGCGCACCAGTGCATCTGCACCAGCGTGCGACAACGTACGCCAGTGCACGCACGTGATAGCTCCAGCCCTGCCTGCCTGATCTTCCGCGCTTCATCCAGTTGCGCGCGTGCGTGCTTCCTGCACGTGCCTGCGTGCCCCAAAGCCCTAAGACTCTAGGGCACAGATCTTGATATACATGGGGTTAGTTGCCTGACGTCTACACACGCAACTAATCCCGTCTATGTCATTGTAGACGAAGATTGTTATCTCTCGGTCACTCCAGTTTTCCATCTCCAGTATGTCAGAAAGCAAGGCTGATATCCCATCTATGGGCGCATTTCGTGGTCCAGCGCCCATTGTCAAGATGGATGGTACGAACTATGAACTGTGGGCAATGCAGTTCATGAGTATGATGAAGTCTACGGGTAAGAAGCATATTCTTACCGAGCCCGAGCCTGCAGAGAAGACTGGAGTAAATGCCTCATGGGAGGCCCACGATGCATATGCCAAGGTGTGGCTATCTGGCACATTGGCTATTGAGATTGCCAATGACATTCTACATCAACCCACAGCCAAAGACATGTGGGATATCCTGGCAGCGACATATTCTCAGGCGAAGAATGAGACGAAGATCCTGCAACTACAACAAGATATCTTCACAATAAAGCAGAACGGCCGCCCCTTACATTCTCTCTATACATCATTGAGAGGAATGTTTGAGAAGCTTTATAGCTTCATGCCTCTCACCGCCACACCAGAACAGCAGAAGACATACAGGAATGCGACGATGGTGGGTGTGTTTCTCGCTGCACTCGATCCAGAGTATGAGGCAGCACGTTCACAGATTTTGGCGGACTCGACTATTCCTCCCATGGAGGAAGCTTTTCACAGATTGAGCAGGATCACAGTACCTTCAGCAGCTGCGAGTCAGAATCCCTCAGCCATGGCGGCCAATAGAGGCCGTGGTTTTCATCAACAGGGCCGTGGATGTACTCCCCGTGGAAGGGGTGGCCGCGCTAGGCCAACATGCTCATATTGTCACCGAGTCGGACATACTGAAGATACATGCTACTCAAAGCATGGATTTCCTGCATCCGCACGAGCAGCTGAGCAGATAGAGCCCCCGTCTGCTGCTACACTGAATCAACGATTTGATGACATAGTTGCCCGCCTCAGGGGCATTATTCCACCATCTGGTCCAGCACCGACTGCAGAGAACCATACTGATACTGCTGCGTCCGCCTCGGCCTCTACTAGTACTTCAGGTAGTCCACTTGCACTCCATTGTAGTAGATCTGATACACTGCCATGGATCATGGACTCCGGCGCTACACATCATCTATGTGGCGACCAGAGCCTACTTACAGGATACACCCAGATTCCTCCAGGACGGACAGTAGTTATTGCCAATGGCACGCATTCTCCTATCACGGGTCAGGGGGAGATCAGATTGACGTCTTCTATGCAGCTCAAGAATGTTTTACATGCACCGCATTTTTCTATGAATCTGTTGTCAATTAGTCAGATTACGAAGGATCTCCATTGTCGAGCTATTTTTGATTCATCTTCATTGATTTTTCAGGACATCCGTACGGGCAACGTGATTGGTCATGGCTATGAGCAAGGAGGCCTTTATCGTCTGAACCAGACCCCGTTTGCCGGAATCACAGCTTCTCCCGCAGAACAAGTATCTTCTCTCCTGTGGCATCTGCGTTTTGGTCATCTACCGCTTCAGAAGTTGCGTCTTGTCTTACCTTATAGTCTTTCTCACACATCTATCCAGTGTGAGGCGTGTCAGTTGGGAAAACATCACAGGTCATCCTTTCCCAGTAGTCAAGGTCGGAGTAGTAACTCCAAGTTTGAGTTGTTTCATGTCGATGTCTGGGGTCCAAGTCGTGTTCCCGATCATCAGGGGCACAGGTTTTATATTGTATTTGTGGATGATTTCTCTAGAGCATCATGGGTATTTCTAATGAAAAATAAGTCTGAAGCTGGAAATATTATTATTCAATTTCTAAATGAGATTCAGAATGTTTTTTCCACAACTGTCAAAACTATGAGAAGTGACAATGCCTTAGAGTTATGCACCAACAATCTAGCCAACTACTACTCCTCTAAAGGAATTGTTCACCAAACATCCTGCGCCCATACGTCTCAACAAAATGGG
The DNA here is from genome assembly GCA_037367405.1 of Ottelia alismoides. Lineage (NCBI taxonomy): Eukaryota > Viridiplantae > Streptophyta > Magnoliopsida > Alismatales > Hydrocharitaceae > Ottelia > Ottelia alismoides. The sequence goes on from JAZKJV010005239.1 coordinate 696,192, forward strand.
GTTGCAGAAAGAAAACACCGTCACCTACTTGATGTCACAAGGTCACTTCTCATTCAGAGTCATGTTCCGTATTCCTACTGGGGTGATGCAGTCCTTACTGCATGTTATCTTATAAATCGTATGCCCTCGTCTGTCTTGAATGAACAGGTTCCTTTCTCACTTATTTATCCTGACAAGGATCTGTTTACTCTTACCCCTCGTGTGTTTGGGTCAGTCGCATTTGTCCATCAGTTGTCGCCCGGTTCTGACAAGCTCTCTCCTAGGGCTGTCAAGTGTGTCTTTGTGGGGTACTCCAGAACTCAAAAGGGGTACAAGTGTTTTGACCCTGTGCGTCGGCGGTATATGATCAGTGCAGATGTTACATTCTTTGAATCCATTATGTACTTTTCAGAATCCGGTAACATGCAGCCACCACCTATATCCCCTGATACTGTATTCATGGCACCACCAACATCACAACCGCCACCAACATCTCCACCACCACCACCGCCGCCACCACCACCGCCATCAATAGTATCCCCGTTACCATTCCATTACACCCGGAGGCCGAATCAAGCTCATGGTCCTGACCAGTCAACTAGCTCGCCTATGGTATGTAATGAAAATATTAATGTTGATGGATATGACGACATTTCTCAGCAGGATGCATTACAGGAGCATGGTGATACCACAGAGGATCTGGATGTTCCAATCGCTCTACGCAAGCCGAAGAGAAGCTGTGCCAAGTATCCAGTATCAGCAACGGTGTCGTTTGAGAGGCTATCTGGACCATTCAGGACGTTTGCATTGGCACTTTCAGCTACAGATATCCCACGGAACCACCATGAGGCTTTGCAGGATTCTCGATGGCGGCTAGCAATGGAGGAAGAGATGGCGGCACTTCAGTCTAGAGGAACATGGAGCTTGGTTACTATACCTCCAGATGTCAACCCGGTGAGTTGCAAGTGGGTGTTTACAGTGAAACATAATGCAGATGGCTCCATTGACAGGTACAAGGCACGCCTAGTTGCAAGGGGATTCACACAGACATATGGGGTAGATTACCTTGACACGTTCTCCCCGGTGGCTCGTCATTCCACTCTGCGGATCCTCTAATCAGTTGCAGTTACTAGAGACTGGCCACTCTATCAACTGGATGTGAAGAATGCCTTTCTGTATGGCGACCTGCAGGAGGAAGTCTACATGCAACAGCCACCAGGTTTTGCTGTTGAGGGGGAGTGTTCCAAGGTTTGCAGATTACATAAGGCCATCTATGGCCTTAAGCAGAGCCCCAGAGCATGGTTCCAGAAGCTGTCAGACCTCTTTGAGAAACAAGGATATAAACGCTCCAATGCTGATCATTCCTTGTTTGTACAGAAGACGGCAAGAGGTATTGTTGTAATCATGGTTTATGTTGACGATATCTTGATTACAGGTGATGATGACCAGGGCATTAAGCAGGCAAAGGAAAGGCTGGGGACCGAGTTTGTCACCAAGGACTTGGGAGTCCTTAGATATTTTCTGGGCCTGGAGTTTGCCAGAAATCCGTATGGATTAGTCATGTCACAGAGGAAGTATGTCACAGATCTACTAAGTGAGACAGGTATGCTAGGGTGTCGACCTGCTACGACACCAATGGACCCTAGCATGAAGCTGTATGATGATGACACAGAGGAGGTTGACAGGAGAAGATACAGAGAACTGGTAGGCAAATTGTTATATGTCACGATCACTAGGCCAGATATATTATTTGCAGTGAGCCGTGTGAGCCAGTTCATGGAGCAGCCACGCCAGGTGCATATGGATGCAATACACATGATACTTAGATATCTCAAATCTTCTCCAGGTAAAGGTCTGCTATTCAAGAAAGGAAAGGGGATTTCTGTCTCAGCATGCGCAGATGCAGACTATGCAGGATGTCCTAAGGATAGGAAGTCCACCTCAGGGTATGCTGTCTATGTTGGAGATGCCCTAGTCTCATGGAGGAGCAAGAAGCAAACTGTGGTAGCTAGATCCAGTGCTGAATCCGAATATAGGGCTATGGCCCAGGCTACTACAGAGATGATGTGGGTGAAAGCGGTGCTGACAGATTTATGTTTAGATATACCACTTCCTATGAACCTGGAGTGTGATAATCAGGCTGCTTTGTTCATTGCAAACAATCCTGCATTCCATGAACGGACCAAGCAAATTGATGTGGATTGTCACTTCATACGTGATATGATTCAGAAAGGATTCATTGCCACATCCCATGTTACTTCAGAGAACCAGACTGCAGATATATTCACCAAGGCATTGTTACGTGGCCCATTTCAGAAGTGTGCTTCCAAGCTGAGCATGATTGACATCTATGCTCCATCTTGAGGGGGAGTGTTGACGCATATTTAGTTATTGTGTCTATTTGCTATTTTATTTTCTTGTTATTCTCTTTATGTAATTTACCCATAGGCTACTCTCCTATATAAGAGAGCCTAGGGCTATGGAATAAACAACTCATTCACGTTTCCCAACAGACATCTCTGTAATTTACCCTTAAGGTCTCTCCCTATATAAGAGAGCCTAGGGTTTCCTGAATGATTATCGAAGACTCTTTTCCCAACATGGTATCAGAGCCACCCTAAGGCTCTCCTCACCTACCCGCCCCCCCCCTTCCCCACCTCCCGCCCTCGCCTCGGCGCCGCCTCTCACACCGCCACCGATCTCCGGTAGCACCCTCTCGCCCTCCGCACGGACCCCAGGCCTCGCCCTCGGCCGATCTCGCTCACAGCCTGCCCTAGGGCTCCGCTCGCCGACCCCGCGTGGATCCCAGCCTACCGCCTTAGGCCCCCAGGCGGTCCCAGCCAGCCGCCTTAGGCCACAGGCGGTCCCAGCCAGCCGCGCAAGCCAGCCTGCCGCCTTAGGTCCCCAGGCGACCCCCCAGGCAGTCCCAGCAAGCCGCGCAAGTCTTTGGGCGGCACCCAGCCACCCGCTTTAGGGCTGTAAGCCTTCTCTGAGGCGTGCCCTAGTCCTCTCTTCATCCGATATATGGATTTGAGTGCGTAACGTCTACATACGCACTCAAATCCGATGCAGTTGGTGTAGACATTCATCACCGTGTCTATATACCCTAGTTCTACTCCAAGCGGCAGTATGTCAGAATCGAAAGTCGATATACCCTCCAAGGGCGCATTCAAAGGTCCTGCGCCAATAGTGAAGTTGGACGGGTCTAACTATGAGCTCTGGGCTATGCAGTTCATGAGTCTCATGAAGTCTAATGGTAAGAAGCACATTCTTACCGAGGATGAGCCTGCAGAGAAGACAGGGATCTATGCCTCATGGGAGGCTGATGACGCCTACGCAAAGGTCTGGTTGTCTGGCACTTTGACGATGGAGATTGCTAACGACGTCCTCCATCAGCCCACTGCTAAGGCAATGTGGGACATTCTTGCCGCTACATATTCGCATGTGCGAAATGAGACAAAGATGCTGCAGCTTCAGCATGACATCTTCACAATGAAGCAGAGCGGCAGACCTCTCCATTCCCTATACACATCTCTCAGAGGGATGTTTGAGAAGTTATACAGTATCATTCCTCTCACTGCTACTCCTGAACAGCAGAAGACGTTTCGGAATGCCACTATGGTGGGTATTCTACTTGCGGCTCTTGATCCTGAGTATGATGCCGCCCGGTCCCAGATCCTAGCTGATGCAGTTATTCCTCCAGTACAGGATGTTTACAGAAGGCTCAGTCGCATTCCAGTTTCCTCCAGCTCTTCTACTCCAACCCCATCAGCGATGGCAGTCTCGCGTGGGAGGGGTGGATCGCCTTCTGGTCGTGGTCGTGGATGTGGCCGTGGACCCCAGGGAAGGGGTGGTCGCTTCAGTCAGACATGCTCCTATTGTCACCGCACAGGACACTCGGAGGAGACATGCTATTCTAAGCATGGGTTCCCAGCATCGGCATGTGTTGCAGAGCACTCACAGTCTCCATTACCGTCTACTGCAGATAATCGATTTAACGAACTTGTGGCCCGTCTCCGAGATATTATGTCACATTCATCTGGTGATTCGCCTGGAGGTTCTTCAGATATTGTTGCCACTGCCTTTGCCAGTTCATCAGCGGCTGCTAGTAGCTCAGGTAGATCTACTGCATTCACACCATCTCATGATATATCTGACTGGGTTATAGATTGAGGAGCCACACATCATCTCTGCCGAGATAGAGATAGATTACAGGCCTACAGGGCCATTCCTCCTGGTCGTTCAGTGCAGATAGCAGATGGTACCCATTCGCCCCTTGTTGGACAGGGGGAGGTCTTCCTATCCTCCACTATGCAGCTACAGAACGTCCTACATGCTCCTGAGTTCTCATTGAATTTGCTATCTATTAGTCAAATTACGAAGGATTTGAATTGCCGTGCTATATTTGACCCGTCCTCTTTCATTTTTCAGAACATACTCACGGGCAAGGTGATTGGTTCTGGCTCTAAGCAGAATGGTTTATATCGGCTGGTTCGGGATTCCTATGCTGGCGTCTCCTCTCATTCTGTTGGACCAGTCTCTCCGTACATCTGGCCTCTCCGGTTGGTCACCTTCCGCTCCAGAAAACGCGCCATCTTCTGCCCCAGATCTCTCCTAGTCCGTCTTTCCGTTGTGAAGCATGTTAGTTGGGGAAGCATCATAGGTCGAGCTTCCCAAGTCGTCAGAGTCGGAGCAGTAGCTCCCCATTTGAGTTGTTACGTATAGATATATGGGGTCCGAGTCGTGTTCCCGATCATCAGGGGCACAGGTTTTATCTTGTGGTAGTGGATGATTTTTCTCGTGTGCCATGGGTCTTTCTTTTGAAGAACAAATCTGAAGCAGGAGATGTGATCAAGAATTTGATTAATGAAGTGCAGAATGTTTTCTCTTCCTCAGTCAAATATGTTCGGACGGATAATGCCCTGGAATTTTGTACACGCTCTCTTTCGAAATTTCTTTCATCAAAGGGTATTATTCACCAAACCACTTGTGCATATACATCACAACAAAATGGTGTGGCGGAAAGAAAGCATCGCCATCTCTTGGACATTACTCGAACACTGTTGATTCAGAGTTGTGCTCCTATTTCATTCTGGAGCGACGCTGTTCTTACTGCATGTTATCTGGTCAATCGAATGCCATCCTCAGTCCTTGGTGAGAAGATACCTATCTCTCTTATTTTTCCAGACAAGGAGTTATTCTCACTGACTCCACGTGTCTTTGGTACTGTGGCTTTCGTTCATCGTCTATCTCCCAGACTTGACAAGCTCTCTCCTAGAGCAGTCAAGTGCGTCTTTGTTGGTTATTCCAGGACCCAGAAGGGATACCGGTGTTATGATCCTACAACTAACAGGTACTTCGTAGAGTGCTGATGTCACTTTCTTTGAATCTGTCATGTACTTTTCTCCTGCCGGTGACAGAATGGTACCATCCACTACCACTGATGATATCTATGTTCCTCCACCACCTACATGGAGTTCGCCTGAGTCGCCCCCTGTGCCTGTTCCCACGCCAGCACCACCACCACCTCCACCTCCACCCATTCCACGGCCTATCATATCACCGTTACCTAAATTCTATACGCGTCGGTCAGGTCCTGCTCAGACTACACAGCAGCCAATCATCACGCCTCAGGTATGTTCAGATGGCATTACTACTGACGGGTCAGGTTTGGTACATGTGCAGGATCCCTCAGTACAGGACGACACAGATGATGATCTTGATGTTCCGATTACTATTCGGAAGCAGAGGAGGCAATGTGCATCTTATCCATTTGCTTCACAGGTTTCCTTCCACCGTCTCACATGTGATTTTCAGAGATTTGCCACAGCCTTGTCTTCCGTGGATATACCATGGACATACCAGAAAGCTTTGAAGAATGATTGCTGGAGATTAGCTATGGAAGAAGAGATGCGGGCCTTGCAGTCCCGTGGCACATGGTCTTTGGTCCATGCACCTCCTGATGCATCCGTTGTGAGCTGTAAATGGGTCTTCATAGTCAAATATCATGCAGATGGCACGTTGGATAGGTACAAAGCACGCTTGGTCGCCCGTGGGTTTACACAAACCTATGGCGTGGATTGCATGGATACATTCTCTCCAGTGGCGAGACACTCGACCCTTCGTATTCTCTTATCCGTTGTTGTGGTCCGTGATTGGAGCATTTCTCAACTAGATGTCAAGAATGCCTTTCTGTACGGGGACTTACAGGAGGAAGTCTACATGCAGCAGCCACCTGGGTTTACTGCTGAGGGGGAGAAGCAGATGGTCTGTAGACTTCACAAGGCGATATATGGCCTCAAACAGAGTCCGAGAGCATGGTTCCAGAAGCTGTCCAACCTAATTGAGCAACAGGGATTCAAGAGGTCAAATGCCGATCACTCGTTGTTTGTCCAGAAGTCATCGGCAGGTACGGTTGTCATTATGGTCTATGTGGATGATTTTCTTGTTACAGGAGACGATGTTCAGGGCATAGAGAGGGCGAAGGCATTCCTAGGCCGTCAGTTCGTTACAAAGGATCTTGGAACCCTAAGATATTTTCTGGGGTTGGAATTTGCAAGGAATGCACATGGCTTGGTGATGACACAACGGAAGTACATTACAGACTTCCTGATTGAGACTGGCATGGACGGATGCAAACCATCAAGTATTCCCATGGACCCTAGCATGAAGTTGTATGATGGTGATACTGATGAAGTAGATAAGAAGAGATATAGAGAAATGGTGGGAAAACTCCTCTACATTACCATAACTCGTCCAGACATTGCATTTGCAGTTAGCAGGGTGAGTCAATTTATGGAGCAGCCAAGACAGGTTCACATGGATGCTATACACATGATACTGAGGTATCTAAAGTCTTCTCCAGGTTCAGGGCTGCTATTCAGAAAGGGCACAGACTTATCCATCTCAGCGTGTGCAGACGCAGATTATGCAGGATACCCTAAGGATCGAAAATCAACCTCAGGGTTCGCAGTGTTTGTTAAAGGCTCTCTGGTTTCTTGGAAAAGCAAGAAACAAACTGTTGTGGCAAGGTCCAGTGCCGAATCCGAATATAGGGCCATGGCTCAAGCCAGCACGGAAATGATGTGGGTTCGTTCCGTACTAGAAGATCTACATGTAGTTGTGCCCCTACTTATGAAGCTTCAGTGTGACAATCAGGCAGCATTGTTCATTGCCAACAAACAAGCTTTCCATGAAAGGACCAAGCATATTGAAGTTGACTGCCATTACACTAGGGACTTGATCCAGAGAGGATTGATATCTACTGCACATGTGAGCTCAGGAGATCATACTGCAGATGTATTCACCAAGCCACTGCTCAGAAGACCTTTTCAGAGATGTCCATCCAAGCTGAGCATGATAGACATCTATGCTCCACCATGAGGGGGAGTGTAGAGATAGTTTCTAGTATTGTTATCACTTTATGTATCTTGTCGTTATTTCTTTATCTTATATAGACATCTCTGTAATTTACCCTTAAGGTCTCTCCCTATATAAGAGAGCCTAGGGTTTCCTGAATGATTATCGAAGACTCTTTTCCCAACAAGAACTTAATTAAGAACTGTTGACTGTGCTGGTTCAGAAGAGAAACAAGAAAAAATAGATTGTTGATCGTTCTAAAGTTTTTTTCCCGAAAGAAATCATATATGGACCTTCGTTTTCATTCACCAGAATTGATTAAAATGGCAATGTGGCGCATCTTCTCTTCCATGCAATCCAAGTATCAAGGAACCCTCTCCACGCTTGAGAAGCCTGGATGAAGTGTCAGTCCACACAATCATACACTTTTGGAGAATTCTACCTCCCAAAGTATTTCCTTCACTTGGCACATCTTCCAATATGTCACCATCTTAGTAGCCACCACCCGATGACCCATCATATGCATGTTGAACATGAGAAATAATATCATTGATGACTAACCCGTTCTATTAGTAAAAACATATTTAACAATGAGATACACTACATTCGAGATTCTAATAGACCTGAAATCCTCCACACGCTCAGGCACCTCCTTCTTGGGTAAGAGGAAGATAAGTGGCATGTTAAGCCAACCAAGCAAGAGTGTCCCACAAAGAACTCCTCCATTCGCAAATTGATAATATCATGAACTGCATCCCAGAATTTCCGAAAGAAAAAAAATCAGAAAATCATCCAAACCAACGAGCCCACCGCATTCACCTCAGAAACCACAATCGAGACCTCTTCCATCCACAAATTCCAGATCAGACTAACATCTTTCCCATGTCGCAATCTAGAGGCCTCATTATAAAACCACCTCCAGCCAACACTCCTAGGTCTTCTGCTCAAAGCACAAAAGTGGTCAACCAGAACTTCCCTACCACCCTATCGCCTTCTACCCATAGAAGGCCATATCGATATCGATATTGTATCGGTCCGCCTAGAAAAGGATATATCGGGATATATCGACGATATCGATGGAAATGTCGGAAATGGTTCAAAAATGGCATTTTTGCTGTTTTTTCAAAAATTAAGATCATCCAAGATATTAAAATAATAAATAACATACAAATACACACTTATATCACACATATCAGTCATTTATATCCCATATATCGCACGTACCAATCATTTCGAACATATCAATGTTAATGTTGATTCCTGACTTATTGATATTAGAAATGGAGTTCGTCCAAGTTCTCAGAACACTAAATAACTTATAAATATACTCTTAGATCATACATATCGATCATTAGCATGACCCTTATATTGCACATATCGGTCATATCTAACATATCGATGGTATTGTTAATTGTTGACCTATAGATATTGGAAATAGAGTTCGTCCAAGTTCTTAGAACACTAAATAACTTACAAATATACTCTTAGATCACACATATCGATCATCCATGACCATTATATCGCATGTATCGATCATATCGAACATATCGTTGTTATTGTTGATTGCTAACTTGTGGATATTGGAAATGTAGTCCATCCAAGTTCTTATAACACTAAATAACTTACAAATATATACTTATATCACACATATCGATCATCTATGACCTTTATATTGCACATATTTGTCATATTGAGCATATCATGGTTAATGTTGATTGTTGACTTATAGATATTAGAAACGAAGTTCATCCAAGACTTATATTGCATCACATATTATGTATAAAAAAATTGTTTGAGCTATTTTTGGAACCAAACAAATAAAGAGCATAATAGCATTTTTTAAAAGAGACATAACTCATAAAATATTTTCGAAAGGGGTGAAAGAAGATGAATTAAAATTGATTAGACACCCCTGAAGAACCATTGTATGAACCTCCCCGTCGCACCATACCCGAAACAAAATATATAAAACATGACGTGTTTTAATACTAGGGGTAGCAAAATAAGTAGTGAAATCAAGCTTACAATTGTATTATTCATTAATATATAGATATCGATGAAACTTCGACGATATCAGTCGACATCCGAGAATTTTTATACTAAATCCAGTCACTTTTTACAAATATGGGTCGATACATCGATATATCGTCGACATGTCGGTCAAATATCGTCGATACCCCTGTAAAAGGATATACAACCTGATATCGATATCCCTTGTCTCTCGATATCAATATATCGATGATATATTACCGATATATCACGATATGTCCTTGAATGCTTCCACCTAGTATTATCCAACATAAGCGAATGAATGAGTTTCCTCCTCTATCTTCCATTGACTGCAGCAAGGAAGAACATAGTATTCGCATCATCCTCTAAAAGCCATTTTTGACAAGAATCTCTCTCTTTACTCAACTCCATATTTCTTATTTTCCACCATGACCACTTTATGCCTAGTCGGACACTCATCAAGCTCCCCCACTTGTGAGAGCATGACCTAACAAATCAAATCTGTAAACACAATGCTAAGCCTCCTAACATCTATGACTTGAATGACATGCAACCCTTTCCTATAGTCAATCAACACTTTCTTCAAGGTAGGTGATGAATCCCAGATTCATCTACTCTATATGAAGATTTTAGCAAATTTCCCTTAATTCACTAAATAAACCCTCTAATTTTTATTAATTAACTTCACTAATAGTGTGAGAAATTAGGTATGAGCTCCTCCCTCCATCTCCGTCATCCACCATCTTCGAGAGAAAGGTGTAGAAATATTCTTATTTCTGTACCGTTTTCTTATTGTTCTTTACGTTCGGTTATCTTATGTAATGTATCCATAGGTCTCTCCTCTATATAAGAGAGCCTAGGTTCCAAAGGAATAAATCATCTTTCATTATATTTCCTAACATGGTATCAGAGCGACAGTTCTAGACCGGAGCTCTCGAACCCGAAGAAAAAAACCCTAACCCTAGTTCCACTTGTCGGACCTCTCTCTCTCTCTCTTTCTTCTGCAGTCGGAAGCCCATCGCCACCGACCCCTTTCTGCCGCAATCGCCTCCTTCTCGTCGTCGTCGGCCTTACTTCTGTCGTTGGCCCTACTTCTGCCATCGGTCTCTTTCGCAGTAGCATGCCGCCGTCGAGTCCTCCAAAGCCAGTCTCTCTTGCGGTGGCATCACCGCCTGTGGTGATCACTACTGGTATTGTCGTAGGCCCTCCCAGCTCATATTAGTGGATTTGATTGCATAAGTCTACACATGCAATTAAATCCCCATATGTAGACAAATCATATTGGTCTACAAACCCTAGTTTTCCTTATCCGAGATTCGAGAATATGTCAAAGAGCAAAGTAGATATCCCCACCACAGGCGCTTTCAGAGGTCCAGCGCTGATTGTCAAGATGGACGAGACGAATTACGAACTTTGGGTTATGCAGTTCATGAGCCTCATGAAGTCTACGAGTAAGAAACATATTCTTACCGAGGAAGAGTTGACTGAGAAAAGTGGGGTCAATGCCTCATGGGAGGCGGATGATGCATAGCGCAAGTATGGTTGACTGGGACTCTAATTGTCGAGATTGACAATGATGTCCTACATCAGCCCACAACCAAGTCTATGTGGGATATCATGGTTGCTACATACTCACAAGCGAAGAATGAGACAAATATTCTATAGCTGCAACATGATATCTTCACCATCAGACATAATGGATGGTCCCTTTACTCTCTCTACATATCTCTGTGCAGCATGTTTGAGAAGCTCCATAGCTTTATACTGCTTACAGCCACTCCAAAGCAGCAGAAAACTTATCATAGTGCCACAATGGTTGGTGTTTTCTTAGCGGCACTCGATCCCCAATATGAAGCTGCCCGCTCACATATATTAGTGGATGCTACTATTCCTCCCATGGAGGAAGCATTCATTCGTCTTAGCAGGATTGCCATCCCCTCATCAGTATCTTCCCAGTCATCTTCTACGATGGCAGACTCCTGTGGTAGAGGGGGTTCTCAGCTTCGTGGCAGTGGACCTCGTGGACGAGGAGGCTACATTTGTCAGCAGTGTACCTTCTGTCATCGTCAAGGTCACATAGAGGAAACGTGCTATTCCAAGCATGGTTTCACTGCATCAGCTCGCGTAGCAGAGCAAGCTGACTCATCTACTGTCGCTTCTTCATACCAGAGATATGATGACTTGGTGTCTCAATTGAGGGACATCATGCATTCAGGAGGGTCTACTGCCTCCTCGTCTGCTCCAGATGTTGTTGCCTCTACCGGTGCCAGTACTCTAGGTAACATTTTTGCCTTTACATCATGTCATGGGCATGATATTACAAAATGAATTATGAACTCCGGTGCTACACATCATTTGTGTAGAGATAGAAATGACCTCATAGCTTACAGACAGATTCCTCTAGGGAGGACAGTAGTTATTGCTGACAATACTCACTCCCCGATCACCGGACAGGGTGAGTATAACCTAATAACTTCGGTGCACCTACAGAATGTGGTGCATGCTCCAGATTTTTCTATGAATCTTTTGTCCATTAGACAGATTACTAAGGACTTGCATTGTCGAGCTATTTTTGACCCATCGTCTCTTATTTTTCAACACGTTCTTACGGACAGGGGTGATTGGTTGCGGCCGTGAGCAGGGAGGTCTCTACCGCCTTGTCTGAACTCCATATGTTGGCCTTTCCTCCAATTCTACAGGATTTGTTTCACCTTTCATGTGGCATCCGCGCTTCGATCATCTTCCTCTTCAAAAGTTGTGTCAAGTTCTTCCTCAAATTTCACCTCACTCCTCTTTTGATTGCGAGGCATGTCAGATGGACAAGCATCATCGCTCGGTATTTCCCAGTCGTCAGAGTCAGTGTAGTAGCTCTCCTTTTGAGTTGTTTCATATTGATATTTGAGGTCCAAGTCGTGTCCATGATCATCAAGGACATGGGTTTTATTTAGTTGTTGATGATTTCTCGTGTCTGTCATGGGTCTTTTTGTTGAAAAATAAGTTTGAGGCTGGAACTAGTGTTGTAAAAGTCGTCCGATTGGCCCGACTAGTAGGTTCGACTAGTATAGTCAGTGGGATGGCCGACTGAGTACTAACTAATTCCGACGAGGCACATTGGTCGGCCAATTTTTGCTTGGAGATACTATTTTTTTATGTTTTGCATTTTTTTATAAGCAAACTTAATATAATATGCTTAATGTTTTATTAAAATTCAATTACTTCTTTTATTTTATTATGATAGTATAAAAAGATACAAAATCTATGTAAATATATGTATAAAAATGAGTTATATATTTAAAATAATCATAAAATTCAAAGCCGATTAAAGTTCGACTAAATCCGATTAGTTGCCTGACTGTTGATTAATCCTTAGTCAATGACCCGACCGATCGAGTACTGATTACCGACTTTTGCAACATTGGTTGGGTTCTAGGATTTATAAATAAAGTGTAGAATATTTTTTTCTTCTTCTGTTAATATTGTGAGGACAGATAATGCGTTGGAATTTTGTATTCATGCACTCTCACAATTCTTTGTTTCTCGTGGCATCATTCATCAGATATCTTGTGCTTATACCTCTCAACAGAATGGTGTGGCTGAGAGAAAGCATCGCCATCTACTTAACATTACTCGTACGCTTCTTATTCAGGGCCATGCCCGCATTACTTTTGGGGTGATGTCATTCTTACGGCATGTTATCTGGTAAATCGCATGCCTTCGTCTGTTCTTGGTCAGAAAATTCCTTTCACCATGGTGTTCCAGATAAGGAGTTATTCTCACTTACTCCATGTGTCTTTGGTTCTGTTGTGTTTGTTCACTAGTTGTCTCCAGGACTTGACAAGCTCTCTCCTCGAGCTATCAAGTATGTTTTCATTGGGTATTCTCGGACGTAAAGGGGGTATAGATGCCATGATCCTCTTAACAGAAAATATTATGTTCGCGCAGATGTTACATTCTTTGAGTCGGTAATGTATTTTTCCCCTTCAGACGACAGGTTGACTTCCTCTGATACAAATGATGAAAATTATATGCCACCACCTCCACATACGCTTGTTTTACCACCACCCCTACCACGTCCTACCAATCCTCAACCGTTGCCTCCTAATTCTCAGCAACAATCTCCATCATTACCAACTCCACCATCTCTCATCTCTCGATATTGTCGTTCCATTCTTACCACGCTTCTATACACGTCATCCTTCCTCCTCTCACGATCAACACCTGCCATCTAGCACGACCAAGGTATGTTCTGAATATATTATTTCTAACGATGGGTCTAATGATGTCTCTGGAAAAGATCAACAGCAGGAGAATATTTTACAGGTTGAGGAAGTTCACAATGATTTGGATGTTCCAATTACGCTTCACAAGCCAAGTCGTGGTTGTGTCTCATATCCCCTTGTCTCTCATGTTATGTTTAACCGCCTAACAGGAGACTTTTGAAGGTTTGTTATTTCTCTATCTATCGTGGACATACCACGAAACTATCAGGAGGCCTTGAAGGACAATCGGTGGCGTCTAGCCATGGAGGAGAGATGGTTTCTCTACAGTCATGAGGTACCCGAAGCTTGGTGAATGCTCCTAATGGGGCATCTGTTGTCAGCTGTAAATGGGTGTTTACTGTCAAACACCATGCATATGGGAGTCTTGATCGTTACAAGGCGAGGCAAGTGGCACGTGCATTTACACAGACTTATGGAGTGGATTATCTGGATACTTTTTCTCCTGATGCTCATCACTCTACTCTGCGTGTCATCCTTTTTGTTGTTATAGTACATGATTGGCCCTTATATCAGCTAGATATTAAGAATGTTTTTTGTATGGTGATCTTCAGGAGGAAGTCTACATGCAGTAGCCTCCGGGATATGTTGTTGAGGAGGAGTGTCAGCAGGTTTGTAGACTCCACAAGGCAATATACGAGATTAAGCAAAGTCCTAAGGTTTAGTTTCAGAAGCTCTCGAATCTAATTGAAAATCAGGGGTTTAAAAGGCCAAATACATATCAATCATTATTTGAGAAGAGAACATCCAGAGGTACAACTATGATCATGGTATATGTTGATGATATACTTATTACAGGAGATGATGTGCATGGGATAAAGAAAGCAAAGGAATTCCAAGGTCGACAGTTTGTCACCAAAGATCTTGGCACCCCAAGGTATTTCTTAGGGTTAAAGTTTACCAGGAATGCGCAGGGTCTTGTAATGACCCAAGAAAGTACATTACAGACATACTAGTTGAGACGGGCATGAGTGGGCGTAGACGTTCTACAACTCCTATGGATCCCAGCATGAGATTATATGATGATGATACATATGAGGTTGACAGGAGGAGATATAGAGAGATGGTGGGAGAACTTATGTACGTTACTATCACTAGACATGACATCTCATTCGTAGTGAATCAGGTGAGTCAGTTCAAGGAGCAGCCCTGACAGGTACACATGGATGTCATATATATGATATTAAGGTACCTAAAATCCTCTCCAGGTATAAGACTGCTATAAATAAAAGGATTGAGTCTATCTATTTATGCGCATGCAGACGCGAATTATGCAGGATGTCCTAAAGACAAGAAGTCAACTTCGGGATTTGTTGTGTTCATTAGCAGCTCTCTTGTTTCTTGGAAGAGTAAGAAACAAATTGTTGTTGCTAGGTCAACTGTTGAATCTGAATGTAGGGTTATGGCGCAAGCAAGCACAGAAATGATGTGGGTTCGAGCAATGTTAGCATATTTGCATATATATACCTCTTCTTATGCAGTTACAATGTGACAATCAAGCTACCCTGTTTATTGCAAACAATCCTGTATTTCATAAAAGAACAAAGCACATTGAAATAGACTGCCATTATACAAGAGATATGATCTATAAGGGTTTGATTTCCACCGCTCATGTCAGTTCAGGAGATCAAACCGTTGATATCTTCACCAAGGCATTGCTCGGAGGACCGTTCCAGAAATATCCATCCAAGTTGAGCATGATCGACATCTATGCTCCATCTTGAAGGGGAGTGTATTATTTCTGTATCGTTTTCTCATTGTTCTTCATGTTTGGTTATCTTATGTAATTTACCCATAGGTCTCTCCTCTATATAAGAGAGCCTAGGGTCCTAAGGAATAAATCATCCTTCATTCTTTTTCCTAACAATAGGCATGAGCCTCCATACCCCTTAGTGATAGTGTGTGGGTTTCAGATCGAGCAACAAAGGCCTCCCAATCTCCGGTGTGATCCACGACACCTCCGTCGTGTAGCAGTTGCACTGAAGGCTGCTTGAGCTCGATCGGGATGCCCAGCTTAAGCGACAACTAGGGACCAATCCCAAGTCCCACTTCAGGCGATTCCACCTTCCTTCTCCTCCACCGATCTCGACCCTTCTCCAGGTATTTCCGACCATCCTTCCCCTTCTAATTTATTCTCTTTGTACACGTAGGTACCCATAGCTCTGACACTCGTCAGAGATTCGCCCGACTCTGACCATCTTCATGCATACCTCACTCACCCTCGATACCCTCCATCACATCCTCTCCACCCCGACACACTTCTTCTCCTTACGAAGGAGTCAACCCATTAGGTTCCCCACTTTCTTTGCCCTTAAGGAACCCCATCTCGCTCAGAACCCTCCCCATTAGATTCCTCCTCGCTTCAGCTATTCGCTTACACCAGCAGGTAACCACTTCGCCTTACTGATCGCAGTTCTGCACCTCATGTCGGTCTACTCCTCCACCTCCGTCGACCCTTCATCGTCGAGCCACTCCAGCCACTGCATAAGCTCCAGCTTCTCTCTATCTTCTTTACAAGGAGTCCACGATCATGCCCCAACTGTCCCCGATACGTCAGCACTTCGGTGGAGCTACAGGAGACTTGCCAGAGCTCCGCCCTGTCACCATCGCCCGTGGAGAACGAAGGAGGGTAGATACTATTGGATCTTCATCCAACAGTCTATGTTGCTTTCAGTTACGAATTTTATGTCGTTTTGAAGTATTTGTGTGCTCTTTCATTTAACATATTTTGTGGATAGATCAGATGCTAGTTAAATTGAATAATTATTACTAGTGGATTAAATTGACCTATACATGCTTCTTAGTGACATTTTTGGCAATTGGATTTTTTGAAAAAATTAATTTTCCTGCGGGGATATTTGTGAGGCATGATCAATTATTATTTCATGATATTTTAGGTTTTGTATTATTTATTTTATAGGAATAAAGGTGTGCAAGGAAAGAGGAGTTTAAATTCTGAAATTTATTTGATTGAACTTGGTGCTGAAATCAATCTTTTGTGCAAGATTAATCGGATTAACTTATATTATAGCCTGCAATATTGAGCCTTAATAGATAAATATTTATTGGACTTATTTTAATATTTGTAAATAATTTTGAAGACTATTAATCATATTATTGGAGAATAATCTATACATTCACTCACAGATCTCTCTCTCTCTCTTTTAGGTTATACAATTTTATGTGCATCTGCATTTCATTCATCTGCATAAAAAATAAAAATAAAAAAAATCATCTTGCAGTGCAACTTGTTATTTCTTTTTCATACATACATATGTATCTACATCTGCATTATTTTAAAAACCAACATCGACATGAAAAACAACATGTATTCAATCAATCTATGAAATACTACGATTCGATAAATCGACTATTTTACTTAGAAAATATGAAGTCAATCGCTTGTGTCTCTGTGTCGACCCTGGGAGTTGCCCAGGTTAAATAACACAATTAGTCGAACTTTGTCCTAAAATGAATTTTTTTAAGAACGGTTCTGTATAGGCATCGCTCTTCGCACAAACTACAACGAGACAAAACTAACAATAGCGATTAGCGGTACAGATATTTCTTAACCGAAGAGCAAGAGCCTTGCCTGCTAGAGATATTAGAGAAATATCACAAGATCATAGGATGGAGATTGTCGGATCTATAAGGGATTACTCTTGCTCTTTGTTCACACCACATTTACCTCGAGGAGAATGCTAAACCCTCTCGTAAATTCCAGCGCAAGTTGAATCCAAATTTACAGGAAGTCGTGAAGAAAGAAATAGAGAAATGATGTGGAGCAAGGTTTATCCATCCCATCTCAGATTCTAAGTGAGTAGCACCCCTATACGTAGTTTCAAAGAAGTTGTGGCTTCAGTGGATTTGAAACCGAACCCAACCTGATTAGGGTTCATATGATCCGATAAAACTATCAATTGATATCAAATGATCTGAATCGATCCATAGATCGTAAATCAAATTTTCATTTTGGATCAATCGACCAAAATCGATTGCAACATAATGTGTGTCATCGGAAAAGCCGTGACGCAATTGGAACCGCAAAAATCATCACCTGTAATTAAAATGTCGTCTACATAGACCATGATTGCAATAATACCTCTGGAAGTCTTTTGCACGAACAAGGAATGATCAGCATTAGAACATTTGTATCCCTGTTTCTCAAAGAGGTCTGAGAGCTTCTGAAACCACGCTCTGGAGCTCTACTTAAGGCCATAGATAGCCTTATGAAGTCTGCACACCTTGGGACACTCCCCCTCAACAGCAAAACCAGGTGGCTCTTGCATGTAAACTTCCTCATGTAAGTCACCATATAAGAACGCATTCTTCACATCCAACTGATATAGCGGCCACTCACGAGTGATCGCAACTGACAGCAAGATCCGTAGAGTGGAATGGCGGGCCACTGGCGAGAATATATCAAGATAGTCCACCCTGTATGTCTGTGTAAAGCCACGAGCAACAAGACAAGCCTTATATCTGGCAATACTGCCATCTGCAATTTGCTTGACTGTAAATACCCACTTGCAGCTCACTGGGACACATCAGCAGGTGTAGGAACCAGACTCCAAGTTCCTCTAGACTGAAGTGCTGCCATTTCTTCCTTAATTGCTAGACGCCATCTACTATCCTTCAGAGCGTCTTGGTAATTCCGTGGAATAGCTACTGCTGACAATGCAACGACAAAGTTCCAGTTAGTCGTTCAAATAAAACAAAGGCTGCTAAAGGATATGATGCGCAGCTCCGCTTCGACTTTCGTTTAGCAATAGGAACATCTAAATCAGTTGTGTCCTCGTCCGGCCTCTGTAACACATCCTGCTCAGAAAATCATCAGATCCATTAGTAGTAATATCTTCAGGACATACCTTAGGCGAGCTAGGTGATGAGCAATGACCATGAGCTGAAGCAGGCCTGCGGGTATAATGAAATGGTAATGGTGAAACATGTATAGTAATAGGAGGTGTAG
This sequence comes from Ottelia alismoides, assembly GCA_037367405.1. Classification (NCBI taxonomy): domain Eukaryota; kingdom Viridiplantae; phylum Streptophyta; class Magnoliopsida; order Alismatales; family Hydrocharitaceae; genus Ottelia; species Ottelia alismoides. Next base: position 714,786 of record JAZKJV010005239.1, read on the forward strand.
AAGATGGTAACGGTTTTGGCGGTAGTGGTGGTGGTGATAGTGGTGATGGTGGTGGTGGTGGTGACATGTAAATGGCATCAGTATTAGTTGGAGGTATCAACTGATCACCTGAGGCTGAAAAATATATAACAGATTCAAAAAATGTAACATCTGCACTGACAAGGTACCGCCTGCGCAATGGATCATAGCACTTGTACCCCTTCTGAGTTCTGGAGTACCCAACGAAAACACACTTGACAGCCCTAGGAGAGAGCTTGTCAGTCCCAGGAGACAACTGGTGTACAAAGGCAACCAAACCAAACACACGAGGAGTAAGAGAAAATAGTTCTTTTCCAGGGAAGATAAGGGAGAAAGGGATCTTTTCACGTAGAACAGATGACGGCATACGATTGATTAGGTAATATGCTGTAAGAACAGCGTCACCCCAGTAAGAATGAGGAGCATGACTCTGTATAAGGAGTGACCTGGTTACATCCAGTAAGTTGCGATGTTTCCTTTCAGCGGTCCCATTCTGTTGGGAGGTATAGGTACAGGATGTCTGGTGATAATCACTTGGGATGAGAAATAACTGGATAGGACATGAGTACACAATTCCAGGGCATTATCACTTCTCACAATTTTAACAGATGCAGAAAAAACATTACGAATCTCATTAAGAAAATTGATGATAATATTCCCTACTTCAGATTTATTCTTTAACAAAAACACCCATGACACACGAGAGAAGTCATCCACAATAACTATATAAAACCTGTGTCCCTGATGATCAGGAACACGACTCGGACCCCATATATCAATGTGAATAATTCAAACTTGGAGGTACTACTCCGACACTGACGACTGGGAAAGGTAGACCGATGATGCTTTCCCAACTGACACGCCTCACATTGGATAGATGTGTGAGGCAAAACCTGGGGTAACACACGACGCAGTTTCTGAAACGGTAGATGTCCAAAGCGCAGATGCCATAGTAGAGGGGAGACAGGTCCAGCGGGTAGAGATGAGGTTCCAGGAAAAGAAGTCTGACTGAGGCGATAGAGGTCTCTTTGCTCGTAGCCACGCCCAGTCATGTTTCCCGTAAGGATGTCCTGAAAAACAAGAGAAGATGGATCAAAAATCGCCCGACATTGTAAATCCTTTGTAATTTGGTTGATAGACAATAAATTCATTGAAAAATCTGTGCGTGTAACACATTCTTGAGCTGTATAGATGATGTCAGTCTAATCTCCCCCTGACCAATAATCGGGGAATGTGTACCATTGGCAATGACCACTATTCGACCTGGAGGGATATGTCTGTACCCTGTAAGTAGACTTTAATCGCCACATAGATGATGTGTGGCGACAGAGTCCATAATCCATGCTAAAGTATCTGATCCACTGCTAGTAAATGCATGTGTGCTACCTGATGCACTGGTAGATGCGGAGGCGGATGCAACAACATCAGACTGGTTCTCAGTAGTGGGTGTTGGGCCAGATGGAGGAATAATGCCTCTTAGACGGGCAACAAGATCATCAAAGCGCTGATCCAAAGAGGCAACATATGGAGGCTCTATCTGCTCAGCGACTCGTGCAGATGCAGGAAATCCTTGCTTAGAGTAGCATGTGTCTTCAGTATGTCTGGTACGATGGCAGTAGGTACACGTTGGCCGAACACGGCCTCCTCTGCCACGAGGGCCACGGCCACGGGTCTGATGATGGTGACCTCCACGGCCTCTGTTGCAGCCATGGCTGAAGTAGTCTGATTCATAGCCGTAGAAGCAACAGTGATCCGGCTCAATCTATGAAAGGCTTCCTCCATCGGAGGAATAGTAGAATCTGCCAAGATCTGGGACCGTGCTGCCTCATACTCAGGATCAAGGACAACGAGGAAAACTCCTACCATAGTAGCATTCTGGTAGGTCTTCTGTTGCTCTGGTGTGGCTATCAGGGGCATGAAGCTATACAGCTTCTCGAACATTCCCGTAGAGATGTGTACAATGAGTGTAGAGGACGTCCATTCTGCTTGATAGTGAATATGTCTTGCTGGAGTTGCAGAATCTTTGTCTCATTCTTCGCTTGAGAATATATGGCAGCCAGAATATCCCACATTGCTTTGGTTGTGGGCTGATGAAGAATATCATTGGCAATCTCGATTGCCAGAGTTCCAGATAGCCATACTTTAGCATATACATCATCTGCCTCCCACGAGGTATTAACTCCAGTCTTCTCAGCAGGCTCTTCTTCACAAAGAATGTACTTTTTACCGGTTGACTTCATCGTACTCATGAATTGCATAGCCCACAGTTCATAGTTCGAACCATCCATCTTCACAATCGGCGCTGGACCTCGGAAGGCGCCTATAGATGGAATATCTGCCTTGCTTTCTGACATACTGATAACAGAAGATTGGAGAAGTAGTAGACTGAAGATATGATCGTCTACACGGACATAAACGGGTTTAGTTGCATGTGTAGACTTCAAGCAACCAAACCCATTACGTTGAAGGCGCGCTGACTTGGCTTAGGGTTCTATAGATCTAGCAGCCCGGAGCACGCAGGAGGCGGGAGGGCGCTAGGAGTACGCGCGGTACTGGTTCACAACGCGCTGAGGCCGCAGAGTGCGCGTGAGGCGCACAACGCACACAAGAGGCACACTGGAGGCGCAACCGTACGTGAGGAAATCGCGTGGAAGGCGCGCTGGAGGCGTGCGGGAGGCGCGGAAGACGCGCGGGAGGCGTGCAGGCGCACGGGAGGCGCGCAAGCGCGTAGGCGCACAGGCGCATGCGCAACGGGAGGCGCTGGCAAGCGCGCGGGAGGCGCAGAGGTGCAGATACGTGCTGGAGGTTGAGGCGCACGACTGGAGGTGCCCTGGAGGCCGAGGCGCGAGGCCGGCAGTGCGTGGAGGGAGAGAGAGGGCCTCGACGGTGGGGCTAGGGTTAGGGTTAGGGTTTCTTTGGTTCGAGAACTCTGGTCTAGGACCGTCACTCTGATACCATGTTGGGAAAATGAAAGAACTTGTTTATTCCATCAGCCCTAGGCTCTCTTATATAGGAGAGTAGCCTATGGGTAAATTACATAAAGAGTACGACATGAACGGAAAATAACAAAAGAGTACATAAGTGAATAATATATGTTTACATGCCTCAGCAAGGCTACTTAAGAAAACTTTTCTTCTATTTACTTTGTTTAATATATTAGCTGAATGCACGTCTTTGAAAGAAATGAATCGAGGCTCGAGACCTCAAATAATAGGTGTTTACGCGCCGACTTTCTTTGCGCCAGGAAAGAGCGGCTTTTGATAATTATCCAAAGTGGATGAGAAGTTGTCATCTTCAAAGACAACCCAATACCGATTGGTAACTTAACATGTGACCCGGAACTTACAACTATTGATGGACCGCGCATCTTTCAAGAGAGATAAAAAGGATGGGGTGAGAACAGAAGCACATGATTGCAAGTACGAGGTCACGAACATCCGACTCCGAGTGTATGGACGAGTTTCTAGTTCTACCATGAAAGCCGTAGGCTGAGCCGTCAGGATCCTTACGCCAATCGAGTTTAGCCTCAGCTGAGTTGAGGGCTATCATAGCAGGATGAATGGATGTCTAGTATAAGGCCAATGGATGTGCAAATTTCCCAGGAAAAAAAGTGGTTTCGATCAAGCAAGCAAGAAGCGAGTGATCCACAATTTCAAGCAAATCATGCACGGGTACGAAAACTATTCTCAATCTAATGGAAATGGGCAGTGGGGTGGATCAAAGTGACTGCATCTCTTTTCCTTTCAAGAGTTCAATTATATAAAACTATATATATATATAAAACAACAAAGAGGGGAAAGAGCTTCACCAACATCTTAAGATATATAATAAGCGACATACATCTTCTTCGTTGACCTTCGCATCCTCTTTGAGAAGAAGATTGGTCTTCTGTGATGTAAAGGTGTCAGGGATAAAAAATGAGGAAGGTAACATCGGTGTCGGTATTGGTATCGGTATCATCTACTTGTCGATACGATATATCGACGATATATCGATGCTATATCGCCCAAATCAACACATCAGGAGAGTAAGAACAAAAAGTTGACTCACCCCTCCATACTTAGTCTTTTGATGGCCTAAGTACATCAGGAGAGCAAGAAATGAGGCGATAGAGGGCCATGTACGAAGATAGAATGCACATGAGAATACACAATGGTGCTAGTCCCCCTATACTTAGGTTCAGGTCGCCTAAGTATTGAGGAGTAATCACAGGATGAAGACCGAATATATATGGAATGGATTTATAAATGAGCGGATTGATCTTCTAGTCTAGTTGTAACTGAAGGATGCCATCTGTATCAAGACTTCACACAAAGCGGACCGGACTGTCATCGAACTTTGTATCCTATGTGAATAAAATCTGATCCACTTGGACTAAATGCTCATTTAATTCTATGAAGTGCTTCAACATCATTCACAAGGAAAGATCGCGCACTGTCAAACGGCTCAGATATCTTAATGCTACCATTGTTGTGTACTTCACGAAAGGTGAAAGGACCTATCCGCTTGGAATAACTTCAACGTTGCATTAAACCAAACTTTCTGCTTTCACGACCCCAATTCTAGGCTGTCGGATCCTTCCATATTCGGATCTGGTTACTCAGCAATAATTTATTCAGCAATCACAATTAACATTCAGAAACAGACTGCAATTAAAAATACTCAGAATGAAGTATTTCAACACTTTTTCATTCACAAAATAAAGTCCACATGATACATTGTCCCACTATAACCATTTACATGCATATCCGCTGGAAAGGAAATACACAAAAAGATTACTAACTACAGTACAGAGTGGTTAGTTGGATGACTATGTTAGCTGGCTGGATTATTAAAGTCCTTGTGATGGCTCCCCGATACCTGTTGGATTTCCATAAATTATAGGATGAAGATTAGTGAGTGCTTAGTAACGAAGAAGAGAAAAGTAAACAAGAGTGTAGTTTATCAAAACTTGTTATTATAAAAAGTTTCATTCTTCTCATTAGTTTAAGACCTATTCCTTCTATTCCACATTAATAATTAGTCCCGGGGAACCCCACCCTTAATGGACTTTGAAGTTGTGGACACTTCGGGATTGGAGTTTGCGTTGATATGATGAGCTTATGTCGCCGCACATCGCCTCAACCAATCCTCCAATATTACCCTGACTGTTTCCTTTTTCTTTTATAATCTAGGGTTTCAAACCCTCAGCCTGACAAACAAAGGAGCACATCGTCCTCGAGGATCCGGTTGCTTAAAACCTCAGGTTAACTGTTAATCGCATAACCTAGCGGATCTAAATACATGTTATCATGACCCAACCACTATTGAATCACCTGTGCCTCTACATGGCACGGCCACATCTTCCGTCGTTCAACCCGAATATATTGGCACACGGTACCACGCGTTGCAAATCATTCATTTCTTATGCACTTATCATAACAGGGCAACCGTGTACCACATAAATAGGGCAACACCAATACGAGTTCCTTCCGACAAATCTACAGGTTGCATGCCCGATCTGTAGTTCTACTCCCAGTCATTCTTAACGTAAGACACGATCCTTTTCAGGATCCAACTCAATACACATCAATTCCCATAATGTAATTTTTTCTTTAAGTCTTTGATTTGCATAATCATCAACATTGAGTATAGCCTTACATATATATTAATTCATATATTTATATACTCATACTTATGCTTATTTCAACTTCAAAACCTTAACTTTCAAAGCCACTATATTAATTCGATTCTTAGACCTTATTTTAGTTGAAATCACAAAGCAACTTTTATATCTTCTAAAAAATAGTCAAATTAGAGTTCTTCGTAACAAGGAGCATAAAATCAGAAATCTCAACGATTTAATATGAAAACCCAGCAATAAAAGGAAGGATTTCGTTACCTAATCGAGCTCTCTCACATATGCAGTGCTTTATCGTGATTCTTTTTCTAAAAGGATGATTTATGGCTCCTGTAACGATCGAATTTCATTTTCGTATCAAAAACGCTAAGATCGTACTAAGAACATGAAGAACGAATGAAGAATACGAAGAACGCGAATAACACACGAACACGAAGAACGCGAAGCACATATTTTCGCTTGAAATTTCAACAGAGCTTCCCCTTATACGGGGTGATATTTCTAGGAAAATTTCGGCAGAATTTCCCCTTATATTGGGACATAGTTTTATAAATTTCGACAGAGTTTCCCCTTATATCGTGGCATATTTAAAAAAAACGGAAAGAGTTCACTTTATAAAATCACCGAGAGGGAAAAAACAACGAATATGAAAGAATATAGTCAAACTGTAAGAGATGGAGAATAAGTAGACACCACGTGTCTTAGGTGAGTGAAGGTATGGCGAATCACATAGTTCACTGACGTACATAGCTGCCCCGCACCTAAGTAGGGCATTACACATATTTCTCCATCAAAACAACTATAAAGTGGAATCGAAGAAATAGAACCATAGGCTATGGAGAATCGATAGAAACCACCCATCTTAGGTGAGTGAAAGTGTGACGAATCACATGGTTCACTGATGTGCATAGCCGCCCGTACCTAAGTACGGTGTTACACAAATTTCTCCTCGAACCACAGAAAACGAATCAAAAAGTAAGATGAATCGAAAACAAAGTTGGAAAAAGAAGATGAATCGAAAATCTAGCTTACGAAGCAAACTAAGAGATGATCGTACCTTCCTCCTCCTAGTTCTCTCGGCAACGCTTCGCTAGCGTTCCTTCCCCGCCTCCTCCTCCCGACCTCTCGACCCTAGCCTTTGGGGTAGTGGTGGTAGTTGAAATTGTAGAGAATAAATGGGTAGGGGGTATTTATAGGTTCCAGAAAACCACTTACCATGGTTAGTAAACCATGGTTTAGACTTTAACCGCGGTTAGCGGCCCATAGTTATGGTCCATTGGCCAAGTCTTATCCAAAACTTAAGGCTTAAGTTTGAACCTTCCAAAGGATTCTAGATTCATTAATGACGCTTAATTAACGTTAATCATGATTAACTTTCACTAATCACGATTTATCTTTCGCAGCTCACACTTAACTTTTGCTAACCACTGATTAGTGTTCACTAATGGTCATTAACAGTCCTCAATCCATCATTAGTTTCTTTAATCGTGTTTAATTAGTCTTAATGATGGTCATTACATGTTAATGACATCTTAAGTCTCCCTACTTCTCTTTCTTCCGAAAATCGTAACAATTCGAAACGAAGTCTGATTCATACGAAACAAATTCTGTTGGTTTCCTCTTGACGAGACGGATCTTATGATTTAGGATCCGACAGAAGACAAAGTTTGAGGCTTTACATATTCCCTGTAACAAAGCTCTTAATTTTGATGTGTCTATCATGTCACTTCTTCACATTGTCCTTATAGATAGTGCTGTTATTATATGCGCTTTTCTGATCTCAACAAGCTCATTAAGGTTCAATTCTATGTTTTTTCTTCCTTAGTGACAGTTCCAGTTTACTTTTCTGATCGTCCATTCTGATTTGTGAATTAATTCCGTGGACAAATGACATGGCTTTCCAAATGCCATTCTGAATGAGGAGCTGCCCAATGAGGTCTTGTAAGCCATCCTATAGGCCCATAGAACTTGGTCCAAGAGCTATGACTAGTTCTTCATATCGGGACAGACTGGCTTCTGTTATATACCTTTGACCTCCCAGTTTGACACCTCATCCAAGACATTGGATTGTGGTGGGAAGGGCTAGCGATACGATGCTCGATGCCATAGTTCTTAGACAACTTCTTCACTTCTCTGTTGACAAAGTGGCTACCTCAATCAGAAATCAACACTTTCGGAATCCTGAAACTTGAACTTATGTTATCCTTCAAGAACTTGCAGGCGGTTTTGCTATCATTGGTTCGAGTTGGGATAGCTTCCGCCAACCTATATAAATAATCAATCGCGGGAAGAATGTACTCAAATCCATTACTGTTAGGGAGTGAACCCATAAAGTCGATGCCCCATGTGTCTAATACATCACAGATTATGACGGGCTGCATATGCATGTCATCTTTGGGACCGATGGTCCCTCCCATTCTCTGACATACTAGACATGACTGGCAAAGATATATGCATCCTTGAATAAGGTCGACCAATAGAAACCAACCTTAGGTATCTCCCGGATTGGTGACCTCGTGTCTCCAAAGAATGGCAAAGAGTGAGGACAATTTGTTATTCCTCCTGAGGAATACACCTCCTCCAAATGCAATCCAGTTCTTAGAAGAAAAGTAACAGATACCGCCAGTGGCAGTGTCTGGATTCTGACTTCAGCTAGTCAATTCTGCTTTTGGGCCTACTCCGAGGAACTTTCTTGGATACAAGATAATTCACTATGCCAGCATACCATAAGAGCGAGTCAATAACACAAATTGTCTCATATGGGAAAGATTCTCTAATCTGCTCTAACTTTGGGGACTTGTTCAGCTCAATTCGGGAAAGGTGATCATTCACAACATTCTTCATTCCAGGCTTATCTTTAATATCAAAATCAAAAATCCTGAAGTAAGTGTATCCATGTAAGAAGACACACCTTCGCTTCTTTTTTTGCTATTATGTATCTGATGGTTGAATGATCTGTATACATTGTCACCTTAGAACTAGTAAGTAGAGATCTGAACTTTTTCAAGGAAAAAACTACAACAAGCATCTCCTTTTTCGTCACTGCATAATCCTCTGAGTTTGATCCAAAACTTTGTTTGCGTAGTGAATAGCAAATATGATTCCTTCTTTCGTTAGTCCCAATATTGTCCCTATGGCACAATTTGAAGCGTCAGTCATGATCTCGAAGGGAAGAGACCAATTGGGTACTCGTAAGACGAGAGCTTCCATGATCTTCCTTTTGAGAAGCTCAAAGGCCTTAAGACACTTGTAATCCGCAAAGAACCCGATGTTTTTCCTTGAGAGCTCTGTAAGTGGTCAGGAAATTTTTGAAAAAAATCCTTAATAAATCTTCTGTAAAATCCGACGTGCCCCAAAAATGACCGCACTTGTTTCAAGTTGGTTGGTGGCTTCGGTTTTCTAATGTCATCCGCCTTGGTCAGATCAACTTCCATTCTCTTCTTGGAGATGACGTGCTTCAACAAGATGCCCTCCTTCACCATAAAGTGACTCTTCTCTCAAGAGAGCACCAGATTCACCTCTCCACATCTTTTGAGGACTTGATCTAGGTGTGTGAGACAATCATCAAATGAATCACCATGGACCGAGAAGTTATCCATAAAGACCTCCAGGAAATCCCCAATCATTTTGACAAATATGTCAATCATACATCGTTGAAAAGTGTCCGACGCATTGTAAAGCCCGAAAGGCATGCGCTTGAATGCATATGTACCGAAAGGATAAGTGAAAGTAGTCTTTTCCTGGTTCTCGGGTGCGATGACCACTTGATTGTAGCTCGAATACCCATCCACAAAACAAAAGTATTCCCTCCTGCTAATCTCTCCAAGATCTGATCAATAAATGGCAATGAGAAGTGACCCTTCTTCGTCGCGACATTCAAGCGTCTGTAATCCACATAGACACGCCACGACATTGGTACTCATGTTGTGATCTCCTCTCCATCCTCATTGGTGATGATCAGAATGTAACGACCTCGGGATCCGGGTTACCCGTTTACACAATATTAACAAATAAAATTTATCATTGATCGTACTAAGTTACAAAAATGAGGAATAAAATTTCACGATTTAATGACATTCACATTCCATTTAACCATCCATATCATAACACGTGTCACTGCGGAAACAATTACATTTATAATCATATAGTATTACATGTATAAAAAAACTTTTTCATCTATACATGTATCCCAAAATACAATAGAAGAGAAGGAAAACACAAAAGAGTTACACTATCTGTAAAATAGCTATAATGTGTACCATCAAAAGAAATCGTTTGAACCTCATATGGTCAGGGTCCAACTATCAGACTACTGTGTGGCTGGCGCCTTCCCTGCTATCCATGTTAGAAACAAACAGATGTCAACAAAAGTTGAGTGCAATCATATCTTATTAAAATAAATAGTTATTTAAGTGGTTATAAAAGAGAGCAAGTAGATAAATGATGACATTTAAATTTATTAAGCTACTTGCATGGAAAGTTGGTTTTCTGGCTATTCCATATGTGAATCCCCTTTTTCATTTACCATATTTCAACTCTCCACACCTCAACTATTAACACTTACTACTTCCCTTGTTTCATTATAAGATCATGATGGAATGAGTGATTTAAATCTAAACTATTTTCTTAATCATTGTTCTGAAATGTAAGATGTGGAGATGGATCTTATTGGAATTTGATGATTGATGAAGATTTTCATGATCTAATCTCTATTCTCGCCAGCACCTACTGGCACAACAATAACGAAACTCAAGCGGCGAAGAAGTCTCCTAAGAGACTCTTCCGTCTCGCCTTCCCAATGGAAGAGCAGTACAGGAGAAGTCTAGGCACACTCCAACTACGCCCCTAAGACGGGTGAGAGAGACTCTTCGGTTTGAGTCACTCCAGTCTGACCTGATCGTTGTACGAGAAAAACGAGCTCGTAAAAAAATCAAGGGTGCTCCAACCTAGGCACCCTACCGAAAACATGATCAGCAGAATTGATCAAACTAAAACACCTGCATCCCAGAGAAGCGTAAAAACTGCGAGCTCGCGAAAAACCGTAGAAAAGACTGAGATCCTATACCCGCGCACTAGGCGGCTGTTGCCCTGACTCGGCTTCCTATCTCCCGCCCAATTGAGAGTCACCGCAACCTCGCATAGTCAATTGTAGGGGTCACCATGACCGGCGCTATTACCTGTCATCAGTGAATCACCATCATAAGTACGTACTTGATTACACATTCCTTTCATAGTATCTAATTAATTTTAGAAATCCATGTAGTTTGTCACAACTTATCAATAGTGATAATATGTTATCATAGATTAATTTTATCATTTCTGAGTTATTTATTTAAGAATAGGTGAACCTCCTAGACATTGATACCCAAATCTTTTATAATTGCTATTCTTGGATAATTGTTCCATATGGGTCAACTATTTGTTGGCTTCTAAGAGAAGGATATCAATATCCTAATATTTGTTTTTAAAATATCTTCTCTAAAGTCACGAGACTTAAGGACTAATAGTTGATCTGGATTTAGAGTCCAATTCATGCAAGAACCCTAAACTTTTCATCTCTATAGTCATAAATCTGGAGCTTAATGTTGGTCTGAATTTTGGCTCAATTACTTGCAAAAACACCTAATTTATCATCCTTATAATCGTTAAATCTGGAGCAATTTAATAGGTCTGAAATTATGACTTGATCCATTTAAAAACCCCAAATTTTCCATTTTAAATACATGAGATATGAAGCTATTTATTTGATCTGAAATTTGACTCAAATACTTGCAAGAACATCTCAATTTTCCATCTTAAACATATGAAATCTGTAGCATTTTAATAGTTCTGTATTCAGAGTTAATATCTTGCAAAAACACCTCATTTTAAATTTTAAAAGCATGAAACTGGTGCATATTCTTAGGTCTGAAATTAGGCTATAATTGCATGCAAAAATTCCCAACTTTTCATCGTATTTATCGTGAAATTTCTAGCCTAAACAATGGTTTGAAATTAGATACCATTGCACAAAACACCCTCAATTATTCCTCTTTCAAGCATGAAATCTGTAGCATATAATGGTCTGAAATTGGGTCTAATTGCATGCTAATCACTCCAAATCTTTCAACATTAAACATGAAATAAAGAGCATATGATAGCTTAACAGTGGTCTGAATTTCAGGTCTAATCACATGCAAATCGCTCCCAATTCTTTCAATTTTAAATATGAAATTCGGAGTATATGATAGTGGGTTGAAATAGAATATAAATACATAGATGACAACAAAAGGTGGAGATGGATTGTACCTTTGTATTTCTCCAAAATTTGGAGATTCAAACTTGCATGCAGCAACTCCAAAAGCAAGGAGCAATAGCACCTTGATTGGCCGTTCCAGAGGGTCTTCCAACTGCTTGGAACAACTCCAACAGGAGGGGAGAGCAGCAAGAGATGGCTGCTGTTGCAGCAACTCCAAGGACAACAGATGGCTGCAACATGAAATGGCTGCTGGGAGCAACTCCATGCAACAAGGGGCTGCAACTGTGGCTGCTTGCTGCAGCTTTAACAAGAGAGGCAACAACTGTGGCTGCAACAAGGTGGTGGAGGGGCTGAAGCTCCTTCGGTTGGAGAAGAAATTGGGAATTTGGGAAAAAATAAGAAAGGGGGAAATGGTGTTATAAATAAGGAGAAAGGGGGCTTTGGGTGTTGATAAGTGGAAAGAAGTTGGGCTGGAAAATTGACACTTGTTGTATATTTTTATATCGTTTATCTCCAACTCATGTGAAATACCAAAGTTACCCTCGTTTCCACCTCGAATCTTTGATTCAGATAAGTAATAGCTTGTTTCAACCATCTCGGAATGACGATCATATGAGTATAAAATTTATATTTTTCTGATCTAAGATGGATTCAGAAATTGGCAAAATACTCTCTTGATTTGTGATTATTTTTTTGATTTAAATGGTCAAGTGGATGAACGGTCAACTTTGTTGATTTTATTTCGACGATATGAATTTTATGAGTCTCAACCAAAAAAATCGATCGCTCCGTAATGCGTGTCCGAAAATACCGCGACGCAAATTCGAAAACCGCGAAACAAACCAAGACCATCATTAGATCCGATTTGACGAAACAAAACCAACGGAATCGACCGTTCGTCAATCGAAGGTCGTTTGATATTTTTAATTCACAAAATTTATCCCCGAACCAAAAATCGTATCTCAAAATTTCGGGTATTCAAAACACGATCGGAAGTATATCAATATTATACTCATTTTGATCGTCATTCAGAGACGGTCAAATCAAGATATTGCATGTCAAAATCGGAGGCTCGATGTGCGCGTACGATAGATTTTTAAGTATGCTAAATAAAGAGATTTAAAAAAAATAATAATAAATAAATTATTAAACAGCAGACAACAACAGACCACGTTATGTTTTTTTTTAAATCTCTCCATTCCACGTAGAGCCTTCTCCTCTCCACTTGGCCGAAAATTTTACCTCTCCTCCCTCTATATATATATGAGTCTTCTCTCCCTTCTAATTGTTCCAAAACCCAACGAAGTCTCTCATCCTTCTCTCATAAAATTTCCAAATTCTATTTTTTTCTTTCTGCAACGGTGGCTGGAGTTGCTTGTGATCAAGCATAAACAGGAGCCTCAGGGTTGCTGCAACCATCAAAGTTGTTGCAATTTCATCCCTACTGTTGCTACAGTAGTCAAATCCCCTTCTGGAGCAGCTGCAATTGCTCTTTGCAGTTGAAGGCTACTGCTGCATGCCCTCTACCTGTTCATCTTCTTCAAATTTGGGGCAAATTTAAGGTACCATCCCCAGCTCATTTTATTGCTGCCATGCATGGGAAATTCTCCCTAGTTACTACCATTTTTTCCAATATATATATATATATATATATATATATAAACAAGAGAAATTTTCTCTAATTACTGTCATTCCCATTCCCTGTATCCATAATATAATATTATATATATATACATATATATATAAGACTACACAGGAAGAACTGGAAATGAAGTTGGTAAAAAAATCTGCAATTGTTTTCCTTGTGTTTCCGAGTGGCAAAAACATTTGCCGATGGAATTATATGACACAATATTGGGTATGATACCTTTTTCCTATCACTTCATTTCACATGGACAATACGTCACTTGTACATCCCTTTGAGTTATATCCATCCATTAGAGAGATGTTGGTCATCTTCAATCATAATTCTGATTGCGAGATTTACATAAATAAATTGGAAAATAGATTCAGATTTTAAATTCTCTTAGTAAATTCTATTTCTAATTATACTTATAATCATGTGATTTATATAATGTGAGAAATATGGAAATCTCAATGAATGATTGGATATGCGTTTAACCATCATTTTGGGGGAGAGGCTTCACCCCTCAATGTGAGCAGCTGAAGTTGTGGAATACAGTTGCATCAGGTTATCTGAGTTGTTAGGAATAAGGGTACTCAACATTTCCAATTTATTAGTACTGCTATTGATTCTCATATATGCCTCATTACACTTGTAACTTACCAATGAGGTCACATGTGGTTAATTACAAAGCCATCTACCATGTATGATATTGGAGAGTTATATATATACATATAAAAAGTAACCTCGACAACAGTAGATAGATCTAAAATAGGAACTCATGTTTTTGATGGAAAGAAAACTAATAAGGTAACTACTTATTATCTGTTTACGTTATACATCAAAACTAGTAACTCATTACAACTTTTTTTGTTAAATGTATATTTTACTTTGTAGACCACATTAACAAATTATCGTGTGATAATTGATTTATAATTATTGTTATCATAAAACTTATCATATATCTCATGAGGAAATTGTACATAACTCTAAAATACATGTCATACAGTATATGATAAGTAACGTTACAAGTACACGGACTTGCACTAAGACACTAGTTATTCGGTGGGCAGGTATCTTCCATGTATCTGTTTTAGAGAGGAGTGTTTTGTGAATTACTAAATAAAATTATAAAAAGATTGATTGAAATCATATTGATCCCTAAGTGTGTGTGTGTGTGTAAAGTAGACTAAGTTCACCACTGGTCAAGATGTTAAGAGTTGGTGTGTAATATGCTTAAAACTATATCAATACCTAGTCCAATTATCATGACCTTATAAAGAGTTTTGAGAAAAAGTTGAGAAGTCAAGAAAGTAAGGAAAATGGTGAATTGTGATGATTAAATATTTAGTGCTGGTCATGGTGACCTTTACACATGACCGTGCGAGGGTACAATGACTCTCAACTGGGCGGAAGATAGGAAGCCCAGATAAGGCAGCTACCGCCAAGTGCGCGGGTCTAGGATCCCAGTCCCTTCTTGGTTTTTACGCGAGCTCGCAGTGTTTTTACGCCTCGTTGGGATCCCGACTTTGACTAGTTATGCTGACCCTCTATTTTAGGATACCCAGACGGGGGATCCTCGATTTTAGTTTTCGTACGAGCTCAGTTGCCCGTTACCGGTCATGCCGTTTTCTAGAGCGACTTTTCCGGAAAGTCTCTCTCACCCGTCTCAGTAGCGTAGTTTTGGAGTAGACCTATCCCTCTTTTGGACCGCACTTCCAATTAGAGAGCGAGACGGAAGAGCCATTTATAGGCTACTTCACCGCTTGAGTTTTACTTTCGCCAACAGACTTGACGATTCTACATCCAGATCATCCATATCTATATCTACATCATCTAAAGTTACATCTGAGACAATGGAAGTAAGATTTGGGGAAGTCATAATCAAAAGCTGTGTTGATAAATAACTACCCATTAGACTTGAGAATCAAGTAAATTCATAAACATTTTCAATTCCATCTTTCACATCGACAAATCCACAGATATGATATCTGGTTAATATAATAATATATATATACACATACACTCATACAATTATGAACATTTGATTACAAAATAAATATGTTATAAATGAAAAATGTTGGAATAATGAGTGTTTATGGGAGATGCTTACAAGTCTGAAAACCTTTTTACTTACACAAGTAGATGTAAACTTTACTTGTTCCACCTTTCTACTTGCTTGCTTTTGAACATATTAAATGCCGGGTTATTTGTATAGGTTTTTGGGAGGTACCAGCAACCGCTGACGCCTCTTCTTCTTTGCACGCATGGCAGGCAAGAAGCCTTCAGTGCAATAGCAGTTTGATGATTCCAGGTGATCGTGCTTATACCAGACGATATGTTGTTTTGTTTCAGTTTTTGGTACAAATTATGATGTATTATGCTTCCTTTCTCTTCTGCTTAATTTTTTTTGGGATTACAATGTCAGTCACGGTACATGTTGTAAAATAAATGAAAGTTAATGAAATGAAATTTTGGTGGCATTTGTCTCTATTAACTTTGTGGTTATGAATGTGAATGTGAATGTCATTTGCAAATATAGCGGCGCGAAAAATTTCCCCGTAAATTCATACCTTTAATGCGATGCCAATGAATGTAATTGTGCGAAATGCGTATAAACGGGTACCCGAATCCTCGGGGGTTCACATAGACGCACATGACATTGCCTTTGTATAGGGCGACCATGTATAAAGCTCTGCGCTTTGTGGTTTGTTTATATGGTTGTTTTTATCTGCGAGCTATTTCTAAATTGATACTATTTTTTGCAAAAGCACTATCTACTCACCCTGTAGTGGATCTTTTTGAAAGATCATTGCCTTTTTTGTTATGGTATGAATATGGGTACTTTAATTGGGAACAAGGGTTTAGATATCGGTTTCGGATATCGTATCGATACCAGACATTTCGTCCATATCGACCACAATTTGTGAAGAAATGACCGGAATCTGTCATCATATCGCCATTTTGCTCGAAGGTTTGGTCCCTTATCGAAACCGAAATTTCGCTGAAATTTCGCTGAAACCATGATTGGGAATTGATGCATAGATGAGAACCTTCTTGTAAATTACCACATTCTATTTCACATTCTGTACCTTCTCTGGACAACTTGGATGACTCTTCACTTCATTCATAATTTTTCAATGAGTTAGGAGCACTATTGAATGTTTGTAGTTTTTTAAGGAAAAATCCTTAAAGCTAAGAAAAGAAATAAGAGTTTCAATGTACATAATGTCTTTTGTAAGCCCTTTCGAATCCATGAGGATATCAGTTCCTTAGATTTGTATACCTCATTTTCCAGATAACATGCAACACCTCGAAACACTTAACATTATTAGCTCCATAAAACTTAAGGGACAACTTGTGCTTGTGACCTATTACGTCTTCGTTATAGAACAATGCCTGGAGATGTTGTCCCAACTTGAAGCGCCTAGACAAGGAGCTTGTATAGAAGTCCCAAAGGACTAACAACCGAGCCATGATAAAGCAAACATAACCTAGATTGACCAAATTGGTGTTGCTTTTGTTTCCCTCACATGAAGACGGCATCACCTTCATGATGATTAAGGTTGCAGACACTACTCCAGTTATGGTGCCTCCGTTTGAATCTCCTTTGGATGCTTCGAGCAGTGCAGTGACTATCATGTCTAGCAGTGGCTTTTTCGCCACGAGGGACTCGTTGTTGGTGCATTCATTTGCATTTATGATGGTAGTTACAACTCCTTAGATCTCACAGAGATATGTTTTTCTAGTCTAAACTTAACACATCCACCCCTTTTCAAATCTCAGGGAGATACTTTGATATCTGCTTTCTAAGGTGGCTCCCTATTGCAATTTCAGAGACTAGCATATCCAGATCACTTGTTGCAACCGGTTCTTAGTTCGTATTTCCAATTTAACACTATGGGTGCCAATGTGAGACCAAATTTTCATGGTTGTTTGTGGAAAATTTTAACATCCCCTTAATTCAGCCAGAGGAGAGGCGTTGTTCATGGCGTTGCCTTTCATCCTGCTTGTCTTGGCTATTGATCAACGTTGGCTATTGTATTGGCTATTGATCACATGTTTTTGTTTTCTTTTACTTTTGTGTTTTTTTTTGTTTTTATTTATTTATGCCAAGTTAGTAACTCAAAGAAGATAAATGAACAAGAAATAATCCAAAATAATTAGTTTTTTACATGAAATAATAAGCACACGTTCAATGCCAATTAGTGTTTATTTATTTACAAGAACTAGCCTTAATTTCTCACACTATTAGTTAAATCAATTAATTAGAATTAGAGGGTTTATTTAGTGAATTATTAAGGGAAATTTAATAAATCTTCATATAGAGTAGATGAATAGGGGATTCATCACTTCCTATACTTAGACCTTTGCTCGTCCCCTATCAATTAATTAGTGAGTTTAAAGGTTGAATCCCTAACTGTGCACATGATAATACAAGACTCGATAACTCAAAGTCTGATCAAGTATCGCTCAAAAGGAACTCAACTTTTCTTATTATCAAACTCTCAACAAGTATACTTCTAGGTAACTGTTAGAAAATAACATAGCTCTGATACCATGTTAGAAAATAGGAATATGGAAGCGAAAATAATAAACAGAGCATGAAGAACAAAAACATAAACATAGAACACCAAGATTTTTACGCGGAACCCTACCCCCTAAGGAGTGGGATGAAACCACGAGAGAACACCTCAGAGGGTTGATAGTCTATTATTTTCTACAATGGGTGTGGGGGTCTATATATAGCCCCCATTGAGTCTCCACATCTCTAAACTGGTAGATGTGGGACTAAACTCTGGATGAGATAAATGGATCCTTGAGAGATCCATTTACCCATCTACAATATAAGAGGCGCACAACCAAATACTCCAACAGTAATATATAAGACTTCATGTGTTGATTTCATTCTCATGTGTAGAGTCTTTACTTCGTCGAGAACCCTAGTCTAAGAGGTTCTCCTAAGGATCCAATCTTCAACTCTAATTCAATAACCGAGTCTCACTTCACTCCATCGTTTCTTTAGTCGCAAGACTTGAAAGTATAAAAGTGGAAAGGCCATGTATGGATGAAGTAGGATTGTGTCATTTCTTTTCTCCTTTCATCGGAATAAGGATCTCTCGGATGTCTTATTATGCACACTTGTATTTATTTTTGGTTGTGGATCACCATGTCCGTCAAGATGTTTAAGTCATCTACAATTGTTTTCCGGGATGTACCAGGGTGTGTCTTTTCTAAATACCATTATACTTGTTAAAAATATGAAATGCGGAAGCTTAATCAGAGAAAAAGAATAAACATAATGGAATAACACATGGATTTTTACGTGTAACCGTACACCCTAAGCATGGAAGGCCGTATCGGTGATATATCGGCGATATATCGTCGATATATCGGTATCGAGAGGTTAGGGGTATCGAAATTGGAGTGTATATCCTTTTACAGGGATATCGGCGATATATCGCTGTATCGGCCCATATCGGTCAAAAATGAATGGATTCAGTACAAAAAATAAAAGATATCGACCGATATCGCCGATATTTCGTCGATATCCCTATATATGAATGTTATTATTCTTGCAAGCTTGATTCCACTACCTATCTAGCTACAACTAGTATTAAAACAATCTATGATTTATATACTTTGTTCCGGGTAGGGTATGGTGCGACAAGATGGTGCATACAATGGTTCTTCAACTTGGTGTATATTTACAAGTTATTTCATGTTGTAAAACTTGAATGAAATCCATTTCCAATATCTATAAGTCAATTCTTCAAAAAAATCTATAAGTCATGAATCAACATTAATATCGATATGTTCGAAATGATCGATATATGCAATATAAGCTTTATAGATGATCAATATGTGTGATTTAAGAACTAGGATAAACTCCATTTTCAATATATATATATAGGTCAATAACTAACAGTACAGCCGTATCGATATATGCGATATAAGGTTCATACATGATCGATATATGTTATCTAAGAGAGTAAGAGTACATTTGTAATTTATTTAGTGATCAAAGTACTTGGATGAACTCCACTTTCAATATATATAGTGTCAACAACTAACAATATCAGCGATATGTTCGATATGACCGATATGGGCACTATAAGGATCACAGTCCTCATAAATGATCTATATGTATTTTCTAGGTGTATATTTGTAGTATTTCATGTTATAAGAACTTGAATGAAATCAATTTCCAATATTTATAAGTCAAGAATCAATATTAATATCAATATGTTCGATATGACTGATATGCGCGATACCAATATGTGCGATATATGATCTATAAATGGACCGATATGTGTGATATAAGTGTGCATTTATATGTTATTTGTTATTTTAATATCTTGGAAGACCTTAATTTCTGAAAAAATGCCAAAAATTGGCTTTTTTGCGCCATTTCGACATTTCCATCGATATCGTCGATATATCGTCGATATATCCCGATATATCCATTTTCGAGCAGACCGAAACGATATCAATATCGATACGTCCTTCCATGACTCTAAGGAGCGGGATGGAAATACAGGAAAACGCCTCAAAGGGGTAATTGTTCTAATGAACTTTCTCTCATCTGATACAGGAGGTCTGGGGTTTCTTATATAGATTCCACAAACCCTCCAAGTCCCACCACATGTAAAAATGGGACTAAACATAAGTGGGTGTGGTAATTGGACCTTAGAGGGATTCAATTACCCACCTAACAAGTGATACATACTCCAACATACTCCAACACTCCCTCATAAGTTGGACCATGCAATGCTCAGCTTGGACAAACATAAAGAAATCTTAAACTCACACCACAAGACACTATGAACAATATTAACTCAACACCAACACAACTGCCGGTTGTTGTCGAGGACGTTGCTTCTCACGCCGTGCAGGTGAGGAGGAACACACATGCTAGAGTGTGAGTCGAACTGGGTCTCCTCGTCGGAGAACATGTGCTATGAACTGCACCTGTTAGAGTCACTGAAACTGAAAAGAGTCTCCTTGTTGGAGTACTCTGACCCGCCACATGTAAAAAACTGAATCATGTGGACAACTGCTACATCTCTGAAGGGCTAAAATGAAAAAAGCCGTGGAGACATCCTCGTCGAAGTCTATGGGACGGAGAATGGAGTCTGAAAAGTCTCCTCGTCGGAGAATTAGGTCTCTCCTATACTGGCTCAGAGAATGAGATCTCTACTCTGGAGTCCCTATGAAACAACATGAAAACCTTAACCTACATGACATAGGGAATGTGATCTCTACTATGGAGTCCCTATGGATCACATGAAAACTCTGAGACCGAAAACAAAGATGGGAACCACACAAATGATGGCAAACATGTGCGCATGATACTGAAGACTCGGAACCAATCTGAACGTCTAGCCTGAAACTATAATCTGAAATATGGCTGGCTTGGAATCTAGAGAATATGAAAAATTGGCATGTAGAACTCTACACAATACTCCCCCTTTCTCCCATACTTGTCAGAAGACAAAGACATCGATTGGGAGAATACAAGAAAATGGGAGAAACAAAAAAAAACATGCATAAGTCGTCTCAATTTTTTTCTCTGTTTTTTCTCAAAAAAATTTATGAGTTGTTCCCCCTTTCTTTACGGCTTTTCTTTCTTTTTTTCTCGACTATTTCCCCCTCCGTTTTTATAGCCAACTCATCTTTTTTTTCGCGTACGGTTTTTTTGTACGTACCTTTTTTTTCAAAAAACTTCTCGGCCCACTTGGGCCTAAAATATCACATTCCTTTTTTTCCGAAACATGGCCTAAATAGTGCCAATTTGCTGCAACCCTTACTCCATTCTTCTTCTTCTTCTTTTTTTGCTGATGGCTGGCCCTCTTTCTCCTTTTTTTCTCTTCTTTTTTTCTCTTCTTTTTTTAACACTTGGCTCACTTGGACCCAAACACATTTTTTTGTGTACAGTGTGGCCCCCTGGGCCTAAATAAAAGACACCACCTCCCCCCTCTCTCTTTTTTGAAATATAAAACAACCCACTTGGACTGGACTGATTCAACCCCTCTCTTTTAGGGTTCCCCCGTAAGAGAACCCCAATTGCCACATGGTCCTGGAGAATAAGGTGGCGTCGCCTTTGTGCCACCTTGGTTGCGCCGTCGATGCTTGGAGAGGGCCTGTCACTACTACTTGTTGGAAATTGAAGAGAGGAGAGGCGTGAAGGGGAAGTGCTGGTGGAGCATCCTCCGGATGAGGATGTAGAACTTGTCGAGGCAGAGGTGGTCGATCTGGAGGAGCAGCAAAGGCGGTCGCCGGGTGCCACCACTTGGAGAAACGACGCCGTCGCCAAGGGGTGGGGGTGCGGTGAGGTTAGTGTTAGGAGAGTTGCGCCTCTGCCTGGAATCGTAAGAGCTGATCGGAACATGTGGCGGCCGCCACCGCTGGGGATCATGTGAAGAACAAGGAGAGGGCTAATCGGGCCCTCTTTACGGAGGGGGGCTGAAACTAAAGGCGAAGAAGCATCGCCACCTAGAGGGGATGCAACTTGAGCCGCCTCGAGGGGCCTCCACCAAGAGGGTTCACGACCTTCGCCACCTGGAGGGGTTTTTTTAGATTGATCTTACACGGAGAACGCAACCGTGCACTGATAAAGAGAGAGGAGGCAGGGCTTTTAAAGGGGGCGACGATCGCTGGAGGAGCTTCGTTGGCTGGCGTCGCCTCCTGGAGTTGCTGCTTGAAGGTACGTGCGACACCTGGAGAAGGCGCACAAGTGTGTGCGGAGGCAGTACTGGAGCAACGCACGAGGAGGAGAATCCCGATGGAGGGAAAGATGGAGGTGCATCGCCTGACTTTGACAATAAACCCCTACAAAATCAGGGTTTCTGAAGAAATACCAGAATTTCTTGAAAAGTAGATGGATCTTCAATCATGAACAAATAATAATCTTCATGAACAAAACCCAAAAAAATCGTCTTGAATAAATGATGAAAATAATATCTCGAGAATCGAACCCGCTCTGATACCATGTTAGAAATATAAATGCAGAAGCTTAATCAGAGAAAAAGAATAAACATCATGGAAGAACATCAATATTTTTACGTGGAACCTTACTCCCTAAGGAGAGGTATGAAACCACAAGAGAACGCCTCAAAGGGTTGATTGTTCTATTGAACTTTCACTCATCTGATACAGGAGGTCTAGGGCTTCTTATACAGCCTCCACAAATCCTCCAAATTCCGCCTCTAGTAGATGCGTGACTAAACATAAGTGTGTGTGGTAATCGGACCTTGGAAGAATCCAATTACCCACCTACACAAGTGACACATACTCCAACATACTCCAACAATACTATCAACACCAAGGCTTGTAGCATTTACGATGCAATGCCCTATTATCATGCTCGTTCGACTCATTATGATCTAATAATTTTGGTCCATGTGGACACTTGAAAAGGTTGGGAGAACTTACCAGTTATTCCGCTCCTTTTGAGCTTGTTGGAGTATTTGGTTATGCGCAGATTGAGTTGTAGATGGGTAAATGGATACCTCCAGGATCCATTTACCCCACCCAAGTGTTTAATCCCACATCTACTAGTGGTGGGACTTGGAGGCTCTGTGGAGGCTATATAAGGAGCTCCATACCTCTTGTATCAATTGAGAAAGTGCGATGCATAGAGCAACCCTTTGAGGCGTTCTCCCGTGGTTTCATCCCTCTCCTTAGGGAGTAGGGTTCCACGTAAAAATCTTTGTGTTCCATGCTTCATATTTCTTGATTTATGCTCTGTTTATCATTTCGCTTCCGCATTCTATTTTCGAATATGGTATCAGAGCGGGTTCGATTCTCGAGGAGTTTATAATTTTCATGTTCTTTATTTCTTCGAGATTCGATTTGTAGATAAAGATTCAGTTTGAGAGCATTATTTTTTTCTGGATTTCATGATTTACGTTATATGGTTTCTCTGTTGAAACCCTAATTCAAGGAGAGAACGTCTTCTCCAGGAGGGGAACCCTAGCCCTAGCCACGTCTCTAGATCTCGCGCAGGCGGCGCGAGATGCCCTTGGCACTCCTTCCATCACACAGCCTCCAGACCATCCAAGCGCAGAAGGCGGAGCCCCCTCCCTCTCCACGCAAGCTCCTCAACAGCCGCGATGGCGACGTAGGTCTTCTCCAGAAATGCCCCACGCGGGGGGCGATGCTGATTGACGCGGAGGGTTCCCATGATGGGGAACCCTAGGGCCCGATGACCCTTATTTATTAAAAAATGCCCGATTATGTGGTCAATAGAAGGAGGGGGAGTGGCGGTTGTTTTGGGCCCCGTTTAAAAAAATCTAGCAAAAATTTTTTTGGGGCTCCTGCACGTTTGGGCCAAAGGTGGCCTTGTGAAAACAATTGTTTTTCGAAAAAGGCTCGTACAAATAAAAGCCTCACGCAAATTGCAAACAAAGAAAAAGAAAGGAAATGAAAAGCTGTTAAAATAAATAATTAAAAATTTATGAATGGCGTATGTGACGGCTATTACAAACAAAATTAGCCGGAAAAAAATGTTTCAATGAAAGCCGAAAAAAATGATGTGAAACGACTTAAAAAATGTTACAATTTTTTTGAGAAGAAAAGCGAAAATGTGATGGTTTATTTGGTCTTTGTTTAACCCCATTTTATTGTCTTCTCCCAACTGTCGATGTTGATTTTCCGACAAGTATGGGAGAAATGGGGAGTATTGTGTAGAGTCATTGGTCTATTCAGATGTCAGATTCTCCAGACCAGTCAGTTTCCAGACTCTACATCAGTTATTCAGACTCAACATTCAGATGTTTTTCGAGTCTGCAGTTTATTGTGCGCATGTATGCCATCTTTTGTAGTGGTCCCTATCTTTTCTTGTTTTGTCGGCCATAGTTTTTATGTGAGCAATAGGGACTCCAGAGTAGAGGACCATTCCCTATGCTATGTTGGCAAGGGTTTTCATGTGGTATCATAGGTACTCCAGAGTAGAGTATCATTCTCTGTGCAAGATGGGAGAGACCCAGTTCTCCGACGAGGAAACGTTTCAGACTCCATTCTCCAGTGACCGTGGACTCCGACGAGGATTACACTCCACGGCCTTTTCAGTTCGGTCCCTTTTAGAGATGGAACAATTGTCCACATGTTGTGGCGGGCCAGAGAGGAGACTCGTTTTCAGTTGCTGTGACTCTGACAGGCACAGTACAGAGCACATGCTCTCCGATGAGGAGATTCAGTTGACTCACACTCCAGTCCGTTCGTCCTCCTCACATGCACAGCATGAGAAGCAACATCCTCGACAACAGCGGACAGTCGTGCACATTGAGTTGATAGTGTCTGTAGTGTCATGTAGCGTGAGTTGAGTTCCTTTCTGTTTGTCCAAGCTGAGCATTGCATGCTGCATCTTGAGGGGGAGTGTTTGAGTATTTGGTTGTGCCAGATTGAGTTGTAGATGGGTAAATGGATACCTCCAGGATTCATTTACCCCACCCATGTGTTTAGTTCCACATCTACCAGTGGTAGGACTTACACACTAGCACCTAGGTCAAGTCAAGATAGCATATGGACCTTGTCCCCATACTGGCTTATGTGCTGACACTCAAGTTTCATGAAGTGATCCCCAATCATATCCCATCCTCGAATATTATAAAATCAAGGTCCAAACTCAAACACTCTCATCCTAGTTCCTCAGGCGAAACATTGACTCATCACAAAGAGTATGCCATCGTGCAACTGTTGTGTTGGTCAAATTCCTTTAAGCTTTTGAAATTCTACATGCAATATAGCACCCATATCTTCAAACTAGGGAGTTTGAGACTTGAGTGATTAAGTTCTAAAACCCTAATGAACAAAAGATGTGGAACTTAGACTCAAGTGTCACTC
Source organism: Ottelia alismoides (assembly GCA_037367405.1). Classification (NCBI taxonomy): domain Eukaryota; kingdom Viridiplantae; phylum Streptophyta; class Magnoliopsida; order Alismatales; family Hydrocharitaceae; genus Ottelia; species Ottelia alismoides. The sequence goes on from JAZKJV010005239.1 coordinate 740,133, forward strand.
TAAATCAAGTAGCATGAAATACACACCACTTTGACAACCTCATGTTAAGAGTCACATAGGGTTTTTCAAAAAAGAAAGAATATGTATGATCGCTGCTTGCCTATTATGTGAGCCTTCTGAATCTCCTCCTTGAGCTTCACTTTATAGACGGAGCGAGCCCCCTGTAATCTGAGCAGAGAGTTAAGCCTCGTAGCTTTGATCTGGGCCTACAACTTGTTATAGTTAAGGATTCCCCCTGCCTTGTTGGGAAAATGAAAGAACTTGTTTATTCCATCAGCCCTAGGCTCTCTTATATAGGAGAGTAGCCTATGGGTAAATTACATAAAGAGTACGACAGGAATAGAAAATAAAAAAAGAGTACATAAGTGAATAATATATGTTCACTCCCCCTCAAGATGGAGCATATATATCAATTATGCTCAGCTTGGACGTACACTTCTGAAATGGGCCTCGCAGTAATGCCTTGGTAAAAATATCCGCCGTTTGATTCTCTAAACTAACATGGGATGTAGCAATGAATCCCTTCTGAATCATGTCACGTATAAAGTGACAGTCAACTTCAATGTGCTTAGTTCATTCATGGAATGCTGGATTGTTTGCAATGAATAAGGCCGCCTGATTGTCACATTCTAAAGCCATAGGAAGTGGAACTTCTATATGTAAATCTGTAAGCACAATCTTTACCCACATCATTTCTGTGCTAACCTGGGCCATAGCCCTATATTTAGATTCAACACTAGACCTTGCTACCACAGTTTGTTTCTTGCTCCTCTATGAGACTAGAGAATCTCCAACATATACAGCAAACCCCGAGGTAGACTTTCTGTCCTTGGGACACGCTGCATAATCTGCATCTGCACAGGCTAAGATAGTAATTATAACCTTGCCTTTCTTGAACAGCAGGCCCACACCTGGAGATGACTTGAGGTATCTGAGTATCATATGTATGGCATCCATGTGAACCTGACGTGGTTGCTTCATGAACTGGCTCACTCGACTCACAACAAAGGATATATCGGGCCTAGTGATAGTGACATACAGAAGTTTGCCCACCAGTTCTCTGTATCTTCTCCTATCTACCTCCTATGTATCATCATCATATAGCTTCATACTATGGTCCATAGGTGTGGTAGCAGGTCGGCAACCAAGCATTCCTGTTTCACTCAACAGGTCAGTGACATATTTTCTCTGAGACATTACCAACCCATACGGATTTCTGGCGAACTCCAGTCCCAGAAAATATCTAAGAACTCCAAGGTCCTTGGTAACAAATTCACGACCCAACATTTTCTTTCGCCTCCTTTATGGGTTAATCGGACCCAAATCGGGTCGAGTTCTGGTTTAGGTGGATCCCGGATGTTACACTCCATGTGGCCTTCCCAGTGCATACAAATAATTCACTATATAAAATACTTCTGATGTAGTCCGAATGTTTTACAAACTACAAAGCAAACAACGTACCACAATGTATCTTCTACACAAGAACGAAGGATTTCACGTAGAACGCCCCAAGTTACGTAACCTCACCTAAGGTTTGTTTTCCATTTAGGAATATAGGCCTTCACACGGAACATCTCTCAGCCAAGAATAAAAGTCAATACAATTACCCTAAATAGAGCATTTCAAAACATGAAATGAATACGAAATCCAAACCGAGAAAAATGCTATTCAAAGCAAATTTTGACGATGTAAAATCATACAGATCAGAGAACATCTTCGCAGAACTTTTCTTGTCCTAAATATAACTAAATATTTTAAAGTATGAGCGAGTAGAGCAATGTTATGCCCAAGGTTCAGAAAGTCGGTATGCGGTATTCGTTCGATCAGGCAGTTTGAAGCGAGTAAGCGTATATGCGGAAGTATATGCAGATTATGTGTGTTTATATTATTTTAATTAAAAATAATTAAAATAATTAATTAAATTCAAATTTTAGATATTTATGTTTCGAAAAAATAACAATAGACAAAATATATACATAGACTTTTTAGTACGACATGATTTCAAGCAAAGCATTTCGAAAAAAATATCCATTTAGATAAAAGAGTAATTAATAACAAAAATTTGAAGGTGAAATTAGTTGGCATACTTACTGTTAAAGTGATTAATATAAAAACAAAAAAAAATATTATGAGATATAACAATAATAAATCAATTCCCGTTAGAAATATTTGTTATATTTCTATAGGAATTAATTAAATGAAATTGGATTGTGTTCAATGATTAAATAATCAGATTCCCTGTGTATCAAGTGTTAATGAGATTTTTTTAGAAGAACAAGCGTTAATGAGATGGCAACTAGTTAGGGGATTTAACACAATTTTCTATTGCAGAATATCTGAACAATTGAGAAAAGTATTGAATGAAGAAAGCAAACGATTCTAAAGAAGATGCATTGGATTCTAAAACTAAAGTATATTGAATTCAAATTAGATAAATGCATAGAGAAGCAACGGCATTCGAAGAAATTAAATAAAAACATTTTCAAATAAAAATTTATTTTATATAGCGAAAATAAAAAAACATTTTCTATAAACAATTTAATTAAATATTTAGTAACATTTATTTTTTATTGTAGTAGCAGTAGTAGCTGATGTTGAAGCTTGAAGGGTAACAGCAGTAACAACTAAAGATGAAGCCTGAAGGGAGGGGTCTATCCAATAGGCAGCTGAGTATGCGACCGCATACTCGCCAAAACTGCATATACACCAAATACGGTATATGTGCTTCGGTCCAGTCACCGACTACGCATACGCGATCGCATATGCAGCCGCCTGGGCCGCCTTTCTGAACACTACTTATGCCTTCATGTGTGTATTGAAATCATGGAAGGCCGTATCGATATCGATATCATTTCGGTCCGCCCGGAAATAGATATATCGGGATATATCGACAATATCGGTGGAAATGTCAGAAATGGCTCAAAAAAGCTATTTTTTTGCCATTTTTTCAGAAATTAAGATCATCCAAGATATTAGAACAACAAATAACCTACAAATACACACTTATATCACACATATCGGTCATTTATAGACCATATATCGCACATATCGGTATCGCTGGTATCGCACATATCGGTCCTGACGATGTTAATCACTTAATGTTGATTCTTCACTTATAAATATTGGAAATGGATTCCATTCAAGTTATTATAAGTTTATAACATGAAATACTACAAAGATACACCTCATAAGTCATAACACACATAGATAATTTATGAGGACTATAGTCCTTAAACTTCACATATCGGTCATATCGATGGGAATATATAACAAGACAATCATTCTTTGGCAATTGGCATAAAGATTTATGATTTATCTCTATTAAAGCTACAAGTACAACAACAAATGACAAATATCCAAATCAATTTGATAATGTAAAATGAGATGACCTAGGCTAAAACCACGAGTTTCGCGCTGGATCTGAATTGCCCCCCCTTCCTTGTTGTCTCTCATAACGTATCGCAGATTCAATGAACTCGCAGTAGTTCTCCCATGTCATCTACGAGTACATGGCATTGTAATCCATCACATACTGCCTATATTGGTGGTCATCGATGCCTATGAGTACCCCGAGACGAGGATAATCAGCACTAGATCCAGTATTACGAGTGGCACGATGAGGCCATGAACTACTAGCTTGAGATCCTCGGGACGACGACGACGGAGTAGGAGAAGATGTCTGCGAAGGAAGAGGAACTAGAGGAGGAGCGAAATACTCTGGAAAGAAACCGAAACTGTCATCACCAAAGAAGCTGCCCTGGCTGAGCTGGGTCTGCCCGGGTTGGCTACCTTGGTAGTTCTCACCGTTGTAGCTGATATATCATCCATACCCACTGTTGTAGCTGCTATATCCATAAGATGGAGGAGTATACGCATGAGGAGGAGGAGGAGGTCTAGGCGGAGGAGCAGGAAAATATTCAGGGAAGACCCCAAATGATCTCTCATCTTGGGAGGATCCATATCCGCCCAGGGGACTTGGTGTTCCTCCACGGTATGGGTTGTCAATGTCCATGCAACTCAACGAACCTACAGATGATATCAAATCTGACATGTAGCTATCTGTAGGATGATGGCCACATCGTCCATATGCATCGTAATTCATAGGTCTTGGACTCGGACTTGGGACAAACTGCCCATGTATGTTTCCATGGCGTTCCCTGTATTCCCGCTCTGACTCGAATCTTCTATCATCACGTGGTCCACGACCACCTGACCCCCCTGAATATGTGTCCCTGTCACCTGATTCACCACGGCCACCAACAGCATCATCATCATCATCACTCCCACTGTCATCCTTTGATTTGTATTTGGATTTCGATCCAGTAGAGAGGATGTCGTCCACAATCGCATCAAGTTCCACCCCTCCAAGAGGGTCCGTGATTCACCTAGATCTGGTCATGTAGTCGCCAACATCTGCTTCCATTTGTTGGCTTATATTCTCATTCGGCCTTCCTCCCGGTTGATCGAGCACTGGAGCACCGTTGGAATCCAACCACCTCTGCAGAACATCTTATCTTCATCGTCATCGTGCATCTTGAAAATATATGCAAGATCGATGGGGTCTGTGTAGTCCTCTCTGTCATGCCCCTCTCTTGCATGTTTCATTTTCAACCTCAAGTTGTAGTGCACAAAAACAAGATCGTGGAGTCGTTGTTCTCCCAACTTGTTCCGTCTCCTCGAATGGATCAAGTTGAATGTGCTCCAATTTCTTTCACAACCACCGACAGATGATGTTTGGGACAATACTTTCACTGCCACTTTGAAGAGGTTGGGAGCTTCCATCCCATACAATAACCACCATTCGGCTGCAGAAAAACCAAAAGAGATAAATCATAATTCAATAATAGTCAAATTGTTTGTTACACATGTCAAATGTCAATCAGTAGACTTAGTATTTACCAGGAACAGTACTGCCGCGTCCATTCACCGCAGTCACCCTACCAAAAGAACCCAAGGCATCCTTAAAGTATTTAATCTGCACATTAATCGAAACTTTAAGTCATACTGTCATAGTATGGTTTGTGCCTCAAAATAGATTATACATTATACGAGCGTTCTTACGGTCTTACCTCATTCATGCACGAGGTATGTGCCCTCTCGTCCTTGACGAGCTTCTCAACCACAACTTGTACGGCTGCTAGAAGGTCAGCATTTGTACCAAGACTGTTCCTGTATTGGTACTTCGGATTCAAGTAGTATGTTGTTGACGAACAAATTTTAATCATTCAAAACAAAAGTACAGGCTTACGGAAATGGATTAGAAAATCGAAATGGATAATAAAACGTACCAGCCTTGTGAAGAGGATGTGAGAGCATCTTGGACCATCGTTCGTCTATGATGTCGACCCATGCTTTAAATCCTCTCCCAACTGCTTCTCTAACCTTCTCCCTCATGCATCGCATTGCCTCGTAGATGACTCCCATAGTTGGTTTCTTATCCCCATCTACGATATGCAATGCAGAAACAACAGGTTCCATTATTTTCGTGACCCTTGTCATGTCATCCCAGAAATGGAGAACATTGATGATTGTCTCCACTCTCCTTCCTCCTTCAGTTCGAGCTTCAGGGTTCTCGAACCATTCACCTTGGCAGCACATGGTCTTCAACCCTGCCTTGTGTTGTTTGAGGTTTTGCAACGCTATAAAATTGGTTGCAAAGCGTATGATCCCAGACCTCACCAACTCACCATTGCATGTCCGCCTCATCAAGGCCAACACTTTGGAATGGTTGTAAATGAACGTCGTGATCGCCCGTGCTTGTTCCAACACCTTCACGACGAGCTTCCTCTTGCCGAAGTCCTTCAGAATCAAGTCTATCCAATACGCAGCACACGGTGTCCAAAAAATGTCGTAGCTACTGGACTTCATTATTGTTTCCCCTGCTTTTTTAAAGTTGTTGTCGTTGTCCGTCACAATCTGTACGATGTTCTCTTTCCCAACGTCCTTAATGACGTCCTTCAGCAACTTCAGCAGGTACTTGTAGTCCTTGACCTGTTCAGAAGCATCGACGGATTTAAGGAAAATCGTCTTACCATTGCAGTAAACGAGGAAGTTGATGATCTGCTTCCTCGTGTAACTTGTCCAGCCATCACACATCAGCGTCACACCGTATTCTGGCCATCTCTTCCTCAGGTCCGAGATGCACTCGTTCATCTCCTCCTTCTCTTGAGCAAGATACTTGTTCATCAACTCTTTGGCACTTGAAGCCTTCACTCATGTTCCAGCTGCGGCGATCTCATCAATGGCATGCTGTAAGAAAGGTCCACTAGCGACATGGGTTGGGATGCTCTCCTCAAAGAAGAGCTTGTCGATGGCCCTGTCCACTCTCTCGCGTGCGTTGGTGAACATCCCCTTCACCGTCTTCTGCTTTGTGTCCTTGCTTGGCTTGTATTGCATGGACCCACTCCTCGTCAAGAATGGTTCTAGTCCCTTCCCCTTGTGCTTCTTAGTAGGTGGTGGTACTGGTGCACCTCCACTGCCACTCCCACTGCCACCAGCACCGAGGAAGCCGTCGCATGCACCAGCGAGTTCTCTCCTCTCAAACTCGCTCCTCATGGACTCTTTCGTCGCCCGCCTGTACGCCCTCCTCTCTGCTTCGGTCTGAACGTTATCGGGGTAGACAAAGTCCTCGTTGTCTGAATCAGAGAGGACATTGAACTCCTTCTCAAACATGAACTTGAATTGTTCATCCTGTCTCGACCTCTCCACATCTTTCTCCTTTTTTCCCTCCATGCTGGCCTTTACCAAGTCCCTCGCGTCTTTTGGACATCGAGTGCACTTAGCAACATTTTTATTGCTGCCAACAAGGTGATGTTTCAGTCTAGTAATACCCCCTCCTCCGAGTTGCTTACCACAGAACTTGCATTGTGGTTTCGCTTTGTTACCATCTGGAGCGGTGGCATACTTCCAACCAATCTCTCCACTCTTAAAATCCATCTGTCTACGAGAACCATCAGAGTCTGAACCGGAGTGTGCCATGATCTTGAATCCTTGAGCTGAAAAACATAGAAAAAAAAATCAAAAGCTCCAAATTTCAACACCAAATTAGTCAATAATATCAAGAATTAAACCTCAGTTTCATAACTCGAAATTTAGAGGTTTTGGTGTCAATTAAACCTCAGTTTCAGATCTGGTCAGTAGCTCTTAAATCCATGTTTTAACAAATCAAAAGATAGGGGTTTTGGTGTGAATTGAACCTCAATTTCAGAACTGATAATTAGCTCTTAAATCCATGTTTTCTCAACTCGAAATTTAGGGGTTTTGGTGTCAATTAAACCTCAGTTTCAGATCTGATCAGTAGCTCTTAAATCCATGTTTTAACAAATCAAAAGTTAGGGGTTTTGGTGTGAATTGAACCTCAATTCCAAAACTGATAATTAGCTCTTAAATCCATGCTCTCAACTCGAAATTTAGGGGTTTTGGTGTCAATTAAACCTCAGTTTCAGATCTGATCAGTAGCTCTTAAATCCATGTTTTAACAAATCAAAAGATAGGGGTTTTGGTGTGAATTGAACTTCAATTTCAGAACTGATAATTAGCTCTTAAATCCATGTTTTCTCAACTCAAAATTTAGGGGTTTTGGTGTGAACTAAACCTCAGTTTCAGATCTGATCAGTATCTCTTAAATCCATGTTTTAACAAATCAAAAGTTAGGGGTTTTGGTTTGAATTGAACCTCAATTTCAGAACTGATAATTAGCTCTTAAATCCATGTTTTCTCAACTCGAAATTTAGGGATTTTGGTGTCAATTAAACCTCAGTTTCAGATCTGATCAGTAGCTCTTAAATCCATATTTTAACAAATCAAAAGTTAGGGGTTTTTGTGTGAATTGAACCTCAAATCCAGAACTGATAATTAGCTCTTAAATCCATGTTTTCTCAACTCGAAATTTAGGGGTTTTGGTGTCAATTAAACCTCAGTTTCAGATCTGATCAGTAGCTCTTAAATCCATGTTATAACAAATCAAAAGATAGGGGTTTTGGTGTGAATTGAACCTCAATTTCAGAACTGATAATTAGCTCTTAAATCCATGTTTTCTCAACTCGAAATTTAGGGGTTCTGGTGTCAATTAAACCTCAGTTTCAGATCTGATCAGTAGCTCTTAAATCCATGTTTTAACAAATCAAAATTTAGGGGTTTTGGTGTGAATTGAACCTCAATTTCAGAACTGATAATTAGATCTTAAATCCATGTTTTCTCAACTCGAAATTTAGGGGGTTTGGTGTCAATTAAACCTCAGTTTCAGATCTGATCATTATCTCTTAAATCCATGTTTTAACAAATCAAAAGTTAGGGGTTTTGGTGTGAATTGAACCTCAATTCCAGAACTGATAATTAGCTCTTAAATCCATGTTTTCTCAACTCAAAATTTAAGGGGTTTTGGTGTCAATTAAACCTCAGTTTCAGATCTGATCAGTAGCTCTTAAATCCACATTTTAACAAATCAAAAGATGGGGGTTTTGGTGTGAATTGAACCTCAATTTCAGAACTGATAATTAGCTTTTAAATCCATGTTTTCTCAACTCGAAATTTAGGCGTTTTGGTGTCAATTAAACCTCAGTTTCAGATCTGATCAGTAGCTCTTAAATCCACGTTTTAACAAATCAAAAGATAGGGGTTTTGGTGTGAATTGAACCTCAATTTCAGAACTGATAATTAGCTCTTAAATCCATGTTTTCAGTTTTAACAACCTCTACAAAACCCCAATTTTTTCAAATACAAATATCAGATTCAAAAAACTACATCACAACCTCTTCTATTAAAAATGATTGGCAAAAAAAATCAGACAAAAATGTAAAAGCAAAGCATCCACTCTTCTAAATTTGATGGCATGTCTTTAATTTCCATAAATTAGACTTCATACTTCAAAAATCAAACTATACTCACTAATAAAGAGAATAAAACCCCTACCAAAATTTGAAAATTAACTCACTAATTAAGAATTTAAGAGAGGCTAATAGAAATCATACCTCGAATGCTTAGAACAAGAAGGCAACGGGCTTGGAGGAAGAAGAATTGGAGCTCAAATTGTGTGTGGGTCGACATGGGTGATATGCCCATTAAATAGCCAAAACCCACCGACACAAAGATTTCATTTCGTGCATGCCAAGCCATCAAGATGCCAAGTGTCGGGCGATATATCGCCGACACTCGATATATCGGCGATATATCGGCGATATATCGCCGACCAAGGTTGCAGAAGTCGGCAGTCGGTACTCGGTCGGCAGGGTCACTGACTAAGGATTAATCGGCAGTCGGGAGAGTAATCGGATTTAGTCGGGCATTAGTCGGTTTTGAATTTTTTAATTATTTTAAATATATAAATCAAGTTTTATAACATATACTCTCATTTATATTCATATATTTAGCAGTTTTAATATTTTTGAGAGCTTAAAAAATTATAGCAACAGAAGAAAAAACGAAGCAAGTTAAGAACAAAATGTTTGGTTCATAGCACGGACAAAATGTTAAGAACAAAATGTTTGGTACATAGCACGAGTTGAAGTTAGAAATAAATTAATACAAAGCTAATCAACAACCACAAAAGGTAAATAACCTAAGTTACCTAACTATCATGCAAATCAACAAGAAGTATCTAAGTTAACGAACATTTAGGCGTGATAAACACAATTCTAATCTTATATAAGTTAACCAACGTGAGATTAAATCACAAAGTTTTAAGTAAAATTATACAGGATAGTATATTAGTTGATATTTTATATCTAGATGAAAAACTATAATTTTAAGTACAGAAGTATACAGAATTTTCTTATAATTTTTATTTAACATTTTTAGTGTTTTTGTTTTTATATTTTAAATTTATTTGTGAGTTATACTTATTAGCATGTAACCTTGGAGTATCTCATCTTATTGTCAATAACAAGCCCTAAATCTCATCTAATTCTAAACGGGTAATCGAGTTTACGGTTTGCGCCGAAACATATATCGGAAATCCCTATGCAAAGTCAACGAGAAATCTCTATGCAAAAGTCGGCCGACTAGTCGGTCGACTAGGCCGACTAATCGGGCGATTAATCGGGTCTGACCGACTATTGGCCGATTTGGCCTAGTCGATTCGGGTACCCCCCCGACTCGACTAGTCGGACCGACTAGTCGGCCTAGTCGGCCGACTTTTACAACAGTGTCGCCGACACCCGGTATTTCGACATACAGCCCGATATCGATATCTCACCCCGTCGATACCGATATATCGGCGATATATCGACCAATATCGCGATACGGCCTTCCATGATTGAAATAGGTTTCAACGAGGGTCCTTTTATAGGCTAGGCGATTAATATTAGAAGGATAAAAGTTAATATACACACATACAGGCTCAATACAGCCCATCAGTTATTATTGTACTGATACATCTTCAACTACAATGGTGCAAGATTGGCGTTTTATAGTTTATTAATAAACTATTAGAAAGGTTGTACTAGTGCAAGTGTTGATGTACGGTGCACATGAAGTTCTCAAGAATATAATAACCAAACAGTTTTTTTTAATATTCAATAGTACAAAGTGTACATGTGCAAGAACGGGTGTACCGATGCAGGGCAGGTGTACTAGTGCAATAATAGAAGATTTCTTGTGTAAAAAGAGTATGGTTATACATGTTCAAGGTGATGTACTAGTGCAATACTACCAGTTTTGTGAACAAGTGCAAAAAAAAATGTGTGCTGATGCAACAGTGCACCGAAAATACAAGGTTTTCAAAGTGTAGAAACATGCTTGAAAGGCTTTGTACATTGTAGCAGTACTTTACATCATTACAGAGAGACTTGGTAAAAAATTAACTAGGAGTTTTCCTTGAGTTTCATATGTTGTCATCCACGAAAATCACTTTGTCATAAACACTTGAGGATTTATCCACTTAAATACTTTGAGTTCTACAATAAATGTTAGTTTCAACTTTCAAAGATAAACAATTAATTTTTTTCAAAACTTGAATTTGTTGTTATCAAAATAATAGGTATTTCATGAAATGTTAAAAAACAATGGTAAGAGACCAAATTACCTCCCGGACCTCTCCTTACTCGACTTCTCTCCTTCCCCCACCCCGCCTTCAACACATCCCTCCTCTCCAACTCTGTCAGCACCATCATCGCTCTCACCTCTCACGAGCACTCATAGAGTTCTTCCTAAGCATCAGCATTAACAATATTGTCATCCCACTCAACTCTACGCTCCTCTCCAAAAGGGATCCCAATAAATGACATCTTGGGAGGTGCTCTATCAAATGTCATAGCCCTGATGTGTCAACTCTTACTTCCTCGTATGCCTTTAGGCTAGCCTCGCCATCACCCTTCATACCTAATGTAACTTTCAATATTTGTCCTCTAGAATGTTTCCCTCCTCAACATGAAAGCCTGCCATAGATTTCAAAAATTAAAATTCTAGTGAGCATTTCCAAGTGTCCTAACCCTCATGTACCAACACAAACTCCATGTCATGTCTTAGTTCTCATTATCGTCCCTCCACATCCAGGACAACTTCCTACCTTCCCTCCATCTAGTCCGGAAGCTTGCTCTACCGTATATGGTGAAGGTAGAGATCAAGATCATATATGACCATCACCTCCATGTGTCAGAATCCATATTCGCATGGTTAACTAAATTGAATTTATTAGTTTTAGTTAGTGAAGAACACACGTGGAAAAGTAAATCACAAAATACAATAATTTATGTTGAAAATTGTTTCGATTGAAGAAAAAACTGCAGGAGGAGGGCGTAGCTCTTGCAAACGATGAATATTATCATCACTTTTTAAATAAAAGTACCAATATTAAATTCGATCCTCGTCTACGATCCATTAATCTATATAATAATAAAAAGTCAACACTCCTTCCCAAGTTGGATGTTGAGATTAGACATGTTCAGCTTGCTCACATTCTTCTAAGATTTGTTTACGAGAATCCCCTTAGTGAAGACAATAGCAACTTATTCTTTAATTTTTATGTATGGCAATACAAGCTCCTTTCAATCAATCATTTCTCTGATGAAGCAATGATCAACTTTAGCATGCTTTATTCTATCATGTGTGACAGGAATGTTTGATAAATGTATTGAAAGTATGTCATTGCTCAAAATGTTCGGATGAAATAGACACCCACTTCTCTTCCTAGGGTCTCTTTGCCTTTATTCCAGGGATGAGTCTTCTGAGAAGTACAACCTTTGTTGGCATAAATATACAAGTGACTCAAGATCTATTTCCATGTTAGTAAGGGCAATCTTAAACAACAATATCTCCGCAATATCTAATACAACAATTTCACATTCGGCTTTAGCATTGGACCTCATACACACAAATTAACGTTTACTCCTCTAAATCGCAAGATTGTCACTAGATGTAAGCAATAACTAGTGTTGAATATTCTATTATATATGCACATAACCTAATCAGCATCATTATAGCCTTCAATCTCAAGCTTCGCATCCTTTGTGAAGATGAGTCTTCCCCACATGATACATTCCACTACCTTCATAAGAACATCGAAGGCACATGCATGATACATTCCACACCTTCCATAGGTTGCAACTACCCAATTTATGCATTAGCTTTGCATATTCACCAATATAATATCATCCATAATGCTCATGCATCACCAAAGAACTTGTAATCAAGAGATCGTATCAACGAAAAACAAAACCATGTCCTTGGGAATACTTCTGGCATACATCTCCCACATGAAACTTTTATCAAACTCACATCATTCTTTTTCGAAGTTTCACAACACTAAATAACCACAAATTCAAGTGATCACTTAATATGCTACCTACAAAATTATTTTGTCTCATAAAGAGAGTGCATGTTGATCATGCTACAGCATCTTCGAGAAATACAAAAGAGCTCAGACAGTGAAAAGTTTCAGTAGAAAAAACTAACCATCTGATTCATGAAGGTTGAGAGTTTCAACTTCACTAAGGCCATTGTTGGAAGGCCAGTGTAGCATTAGATCCTGTCCTATTTGCAAAAAAAAACGTGTCAAACATCATTAAGAATTACATAAAAAGTGCATAAATGTCAGATATAACCGGATGATTAACTCTTCTTAAGTCTCCAGAAATGAAGAGTAGGGTGCAAGGAGAAAAGGAAGCAGACAAGATAAGCAAGTCTATTTAACAAAAGCACAACACGTCAAAAATCCAAGTGAATGTCTTAGAGTGTGTTATTAGAAAGAGTACATGAGAGTTTGCAGATGTGTCGCCAATAAATGAACCAAATATTTCTCTATTATACCCATGACTCAAAAAGAAGATATTGCGGATCATTAGCACAATAGTTGAAGATATTAATGCCGGAAAGAGTAGGAACCGATTACGAGTAAAAAGCCTTCAGCAATGAATATCTTTAACACCTTGCCTCACTGTGTTGTAATGGCGGGGTAGCTGCTGTACTTGTGGAGTTTGGGATGTGTGCTTTGTTGCAGGGCGCATTTGGGGAGAAATACAGTAGGAAGCATGGGAAAGATAGAAGACTTAACTTCATATAAATAACTAGATCAAATTAGGTTATAAGAAACCAGTAACTTGATTAGTGAAATTTCTAATCCTTTTTATGATGGGGTAGAAGAAGACAACAATTTATCCCTTGAACATAAAGCAAATAATCCAAAATTAAAAGATATAAAAAGAGCATGTGCATAAATCATCTGAGCTTAAACACATGCAATTATTATTGCACAATCTTACTGGCCAAACCAAATTATAGAAGCTGCAAAAAAAACGTAAGAACATTTTAAGATAATATCTTACCATTTCTTTTCCCACCAATCTTTTTCATGATGGATGATTAGGTGCATATGTAACACATGTATGAACAAAAAGAAACCGCCATTAGCATTCGCCAAAAATTCAGAGGCCACTTTCCAAAAAAACAAAGCCTTTCCCAAATACGAATTAGACAAAAAAATGTGTGACGCAAAAACCCAACCTGTTTACAATCCGTCTAAGATAATAGGAATCCATATGTTCAAGCATGTTCAACATCATGTTTGATTTCCACCAGAAGTTAACCGCAACAGTTAGGTCTGTGCTATCTACTTGGTGAAACCTATTGAAAGGATTATCGAATAAATAAGCAAAGGATATTTAACGAAAGAAATCCATAGTATACAATTTAAATTATTAATACCGTATCAAGAATGAAAACAATGCAGAAAAGTAAATAGCACCAGACTGCAATTTAGCATGCATATCTGTAGAAATGGGTCGTTGTTAAGGTTATTTTGGCAATGAGATATCCTAATTAGCCTTCAAAACAGGACTACTAATACTTACTAACTGCTGTTTCTTTTTTCGGCAGAGTGTGAGACAGTTTTTTTCGAAGGCAAGAGTAGGACTGCTAATTGAACTGGATCATTTGAATCAAGGCCTTAAATTTCGGTTTCGGTCACCATTTCGGTATCGTCCAAAACAGAATTTCGATGGAATTTCGGTGGAATTTCGACTGAAATTTCAGTCATTTCGGTCATTTTTTTACTAGGACCCCCATATTTCGGTCATTTCGGTCATTTCGGTCGAATTTCGATTTCGACTGGATATCGATATTCGACAGAAATTCGACCGAATTTCGCTGAAATTTGAGGCCATGATTTGAATTCGATTAGAATTCGTTCGATAAAAATTCAAAAGAAAAGTTTGATTCGAGACCAAATGAACTGAATTTGAATTTAACTTTTGGATTCGATTCCCAAATGAATCAAATCTGAATTAACATGATTTCGTTCGATAATAATTCGATTCGATATTGATATACATACATATGTATATATATCCATGTATTATATATATACATAGTACATACATATACATGCATATAATACATACATGTAACAACCACTCTAGGTCGATTAGGATCTTTTCTGAATATTCTTGTGCAAGGAATTATAGCTTAATTGCATCAAAAGGTTGTCATGCATTTATTCGAATTCATTTGTAAGTAAATAGATGCAGAAAAGAATACATGAATATGTATTACACAATTTACTATGTTTAATTTACATTGAAAGATGTAGCATGTGCATTATATCACTAAGCATAACATGTGCACGCAAACTAAAGATACTCTCAAACCAACTTACCATAGTGATTAAGTGGTTAATTTTAAATTTATAATCATATCTAGGCTTCATTGATATGATTTATCATTGCAACGCTCACCGCTATGACTTCCATACTCCCACGCTACACCGACGTGACTTGTCAATGCATGACGTGTATATGCAATATTAGACCCCCCTAATGAGACCTAATCTCTTTCCTTTCCTCTTTATAACCAAGTTCAAGTGATTTGACTGCAAAATATGTTATGAGTTAGAGATGTGGGTCCTTCATGCATCGGTTATACAAAACATCTAAGTTCTTGTCTTTACTTCTTATTTTAACCTAGTGACAGTAGCTTAGGCATGAGTTACTTTCTATAAGTACAATAAACAATCTTAAGCATGCTATTCAGAAATTTTAAGTCATTAAGAGGATACAAAGCACTTTAAGCCATACCCAATTTAATATGTATATATATGTATCTATAATCCTATTAGTTAAAGACTAAATATTGAATATAAAAAAAGAGTAAAAAATATTAGTCATAAAATCTAACAGGAAATATTGAATGTATAAGATTGTTATTCTATATCCTCGCCCACATTATTTTCATGTTCCTGCATTCCTTACACTGCCTTTTCCATTCCCCTTTCATTATCTACTAAAGATCCTAAAAACACATGGTAGATTATGATGGCATTTCTCCTATCACGTGAAAATGATGGTTTTGCTACTTCGAGTTCCTCCTTAACATTTATCGTGATTCGAAATTTATCCAGATATATCTCCTTTGCTATTTTATTGTTTTGATTTTCCTTGCATGGCAATCCATGATGATTATAATTGTCAAGTTGACATTTATCATCACATGAGTAATATACAAGTTCTTCTCACCATAATGTAAGCTATTCCTTTGTACATCAAAAATTCCATTTCCATGGCTCAATTTTTTGATATTGAAGATCCTCACAATTAATGAAGAGATTTATCTTGCTACATTATTTTTTAATATTCTCATTGTTTCAAATAATAATATTAATTTGAATCAACTTTCTGTATAAGCTTTAACATGTAATTGTAATTATAATGTGTTCCGCTTTTTCGTCAATGATATTCGATCTCTTTGATAGGCTCGTATAATTATATTGTATTTATACATTTCTTCGTATAGACTAAAGAGTATATTTAGATTGTAAAAGACACATAATAATTGTAAAAATTATGTACTTTTATCCACTGTATTGTATTAGTTTGATATATTACTTGATTTTATAGTTTTTTCAACTTATCTTAGTAATATACATTCAAAATTAGAATTATACAATAAAATATTATATTATATTATTCTTCATATAATATTGTTTATAAAAGCTCTAAAACATCAATTGACATTTCAAATTCGAAATAAAATGAATCGAATTTGAATATTCGAAACTCAAAATGAATTGAATCTGAACTTAAATTAGTAAATTCGTTAGAAATTCGATTCGAGATCGGATTCGAAAATTTTAGAATGAATTGAATTAGAATCCTGGTGGCCGCTCAAGAAAAGCAAGGTGTTATATATCTATGTGTGTATGCAAGTGACACCTAAATCACAATCTAAGATCAATCCAGTATATACGTAGATGTGTGTGTACATATATCAATGCATATGCATATATATACTTGTATATGTATATCTAGACATATATTAGCTAATTGATACCTAGATTAATCCAATATACACACAAACACATGTATATTCTTCTATTTATGTGTGCATGTATCACGTGCATATAGGTATATCTTTATGTGCCGACATGATATATGCATGAATGGGTCTACATAATGTGGGTGACCGCATGTATACATATGTTTGCTAATGGTCCTTGGAAGTAGAACTAATATATAACCAACCTTAAAACCTGAAAATGAATAAAATTGCAAAAAGTGGGCAAAAGGCCACAAGTTTGCCTCAGGTGAGCTCCTTGAGCACATGTTGCCCGGAGCCAATGGCTCACTTGGGACTTGCTCGAGGCAAAATACTACATGGGGAGGAAAGGTGTTGGGGCCTCATCTCACTTGGATGATTAAGCAAGCACCCAAAGCGCCCTTGATAAACTAGTACGTTTATTTTTTTAAAAGAAAACTAGTACGTTTATATGTCTATCTATGCCTATATGTGTGTACGAGTATATATTGTCGTAATTGGGATCAATTCGCACCAATTTGAGGTGCTAACTTGAAACAAGGAAGAGTTAAGGGGTTGGAAGTTTAGTATCATATTGCTTGGATATAAACTTTTGATAGACCTATGTATGAGTCCTCCTTAAGATCTTGTAGCAAATGAAGAGAGGAGGATTGAAGGGCCACAAGTATGAGCATGTTATACTTTGGCTCCAGTTCCGACTCCAACTCAAGCTCGAAAGAGGCAATTAGGATCTCAATACTCTTATAATCTTATTGAGGGCTTTATTGGACAAGTCCGATAAATTAATCTACTCGATTACTTTGTAATCTAACCATTTGGCAATCCAATTGGACACGGTGCTTCAAATTCTAGTTTCTTTAAACATTGGGAATCAGAAAGTTGGTGATCTAAGGTATTTGAGTCTCCCACGAACTCTATTTCTTCTCCAACGTGGCAACTTTTTCTTACATGTGTTCTTTGTTCTTGAGCTTTCTCTACAGAAATCCCCCTTTGTTCTCTCGACTGCTAAAACCGAAGGTGCTTATGGACATGGCCTCAAATTTCAGCGAAATTCGGTCGAATTTCTGACGAATATCGATATCCGATCGAAATCGAAATTCGACCGAAATATGGGGGTCCTAATACAAAAAATGACCGAAATGACCGAAATTTCGGTTGAAATTCCATCGAAATTTTGTTTTAGTCGATACCGAAATGGTGACTGAAACCGACATTTAGGGCCTTGCTTATAGAGATAGTCCCATCGAAGTGTGTCGAAGAAAATCGGGGTGTTGTATCATGTGATTGGATGGCCAATAGTCATACATTAAAAATAGGACTTGTAAGGGTAAAATCCTCTCTAAGGACAGACAGCACTTTATGGACACTTCGATTATCTATGAACTAATCTATTTTTAATGTGCTTGCAACAAATCACTTATTTTGTTGCTCTTTCAAGATCTTGTTTGTTATCGTCTTCTCATATTATATTCAAAAAAATAATTCTCATATTATTCAATAACTATCTATAATCGGATTTTGATTTACGTATGATTCATTATTATTAAAATAATATACGATACCGTTCAAATAAATCACGTTGATCCAAAAATTTACCATTTATTTTCAATAACGTTGATATTGTTGACGACAATCATAGGGAAAATATGTCGGATATGATGTTTAAATCAATGGTGAATATGATCGGTATGTCAGAGAAGAATCTTTGCATAAAATTTCAAGCATTTGCAGCTATGTATGAAAATTTGATTAATCATTGTCAGCTTAATTTCTATGCTTGAAATTGAGTGTCCCGTGGTGGAGAAGGAAAACCCCACACTACCTGAAAGCCAAAAGATGCAATTTGTATGTAAGGAACATGACATTATATGTCAAGGTTGCATCATGTTGACTCTGCTCAGCACGTTGTTTAACGTATATTGGTTATCCATGCAGAATGGGAATGGATTTTGGGAAGAACTCAACAAAATATATATATATAAGTATTGAGAAATACTCAGTCACGAAGTTCTCAAGTTTTCTATGGTTGAGGGGAAATCAGATTCTTAAACAGGGATATGAATTCTTGTTTCCGCTCCATGGATTGCAAGATGCCAAAATGAAGTTTCAGGTAATGTCAACAACAATTAAGCCTTTTCCCACATTAAGTAGGGTCGGCTACATGGATTCTTTGCCTCCATTTAGATCAATCAGGGGCCATTCTCGTGCTTAGATCCCTTCAAATAGTCTCAATCCAACACTTCTTGGGCTTCCTCATCCTCTCTTAGCCGGCTCAACATCCCAAATCTTACATCTTCCTCACATCTCTCAACAACAAAGCCTTATAGTACGAGCCTAAAACACAGGAAAGGAAAATTTTTATGGAAGACCCGATGGTGAGCATCGCCATTAAAAAGGAACACAAGAAGCGGAAACATGTGGTTCATGTAGAGGTTTAGCCTAAGATCAATTTCATGACCTTGAAGGGTAAAAAGAAAAATGGAAAGGGCAATAACAATAAGGATAAAATGAAATCCAAAGGTAAGATCTATAAAAAGGTAAAGAATAAACCTTGTTCGCAGTATACTCGGTGTGGGCATTGGAAGAAGGATTGTCCATCCTTGAAATCCCGATAGAAATCTACAGAAGGGAACCCGCAAGTAAATATGATCATTAAGGATTCGATATAAACGTGTGGCTTGTGGATACAAGAGCCAATGTACACATCTATTCTGATAGATTCATATTTTCTTCTTATCAAACTTGTAGTCATGGGACTGTAAAGATGGGGAATGATTTTGCAGGAAGGATGCTAGGATATAAACAAATCGACTCGAAGATCTCCTCTGCACGAGTCTAACTGCATATGGGCATGTCCCCAGTGTCAAGAAGAATGTTTTATGTGACTCGATTTTAGTTAGAAGTGATTTTTAAACTTAATCTCAAATGCAACAGATGTCTAATCCTAAGACACTGTGTTTTTTTATGGAAAAGGGTACTTATGGAAGTAAATGGATTGATTAAGTATCCGATTCTAAGGAAAAATCACTCTATAGTCCAAACCATAGATATTGATAGATAAAGCTTCCATTTATCTACTAAATAACTAAATTGCCGAAAAACCCCATAGTTATACTTAGAAATGAAATATTATAAAAACTCCATATACGACGAAGATTTACTGTTGATGCAGTTGGAACAAGCAGAAGACCAGATCCTACTGACACGGTGATAGGAAGTGGAAGCAAATGTAGCATCCAAGCACATGACATGTATTTACATAATAAATCAATTTATTGGTTAGAAGTAGATGTGATTCAGTGAACATAGATTATGTAAATGTTATAAATTTTGAAAGTTCTAACTATGTTCCTCTAGTGATAAATCATATAGATTCCTGTGATGTGGTATTTCGATTGTATATTCGATTGGAACGTGTGAATTTATATTCGATTAAGACAAAACTGTAAGACAAAACTGAGTTTTTGGATCTTGTGTATACAAATATCAGTGAGTTTAATAGTGCATTAACCATAATAAAAAATACTTGTATCACCTTACTTATGATAGCAGTAGATATGCTGTGTATTATTGAAAGCCAAGGATGAACCCTTAGAGAAATTTATTATATTTAAGAATAAGACTTAGACACAAACAAGCAAAGTGCTTAAACATCTTAGATAAGATAGTGGTGGTGAATTATACGTCTAACATGTTTGATGAACAATACAAACTCTTTGGCAATGTTTATGAGGTTACAACAGCATATCTAACATAGTCAAATGGAATAACATAACGTAATTGATATGATAAATGCGTTTCTACAATGTTTTGGACTTCTAACGTATATGTATGGAAAGGCCTCGAATACGGATTTCCATATTCTGAATAAGGTCCCTCCAAGGCATAAGAAACAATGTATTTTTGAGAATGGAGAATAAGAAACCAATCTTGAAATATCCTAAAGTACGAGGATGTCCCGTTAAGATTTCTCAAAACACAAGAGAAAAAAGCTAGGTCCTAAAACTATTGATGCAATCTAAGGTTTTTTTAAAAATAGCTATGCATATAGGTTCTTGATAACTAGGTTTGAGATATGAATACCTAGCATAAATGCCAATATTATTGCAGACCTTCGTGATGCTTACTTCTTTGAGGGTGTCTTCTTTATGAAAACTAGAGTTCCTCAAAATATGAAAAAACAATCTAGCTTCCACCTCATGTTCTATTCCAGGCCAAGTGAAAAGGATATCAAATATGGGGGTTGAAACACAATCTGAACCCAATGAACCATTAAAAGAGGTCTAGCTCATGAGAAGTACATGACCGCATATTTTTTCGGATCTGGGTAGAGACTGTGTCGTCTACCAAATCAAGGATGATCCAGCAAGTTACGAGGATGTCATGGCTTCATCTGAAGCAAGACAACGGAAAGAAGCCGTCAAATTAGAGATCGATTCTGTTAAGATATTGATGTTATTTTGTCTCTTCTTTATATTGTTTATTTCTATAGCCCTGTATATGTAATTTACCCTTAGAGCTTTTCTCCTATATATGAGAGTTCTAGGGTTAGATGGAATACAACTTTTCTTTTCCCTCTCAACATAGTATCAGAGCGGCGGTCCTAGACCGGAGCTTGTGCCCTTGAATCATGCCCCCACCGAAACCCTAACTATTCTCGGTAGGGACGCAAACGGATGCGGTTACATTCGTATTCGTTCGTATTCCTATTCGTTTTTAAGAGGATATGGTTCTTGTTTTTCTAAAACAGGCGAATACGAATACGAATACGAATATTCTAAATGAGTATTTTTGCGGATACGAATACGAATACGAATCTTGGGTTAACGAATACGAATACGAAAAAAATTACGAATACGGTTACGAATACGAATATTCGTATTATATTTTCTAAAAAAATTTAGGGTTAATATTCCCCCACCCAAATCCCTCCCCAATCCCCACCCCCGACGCCCTCTTCCCCCCCCGCACCCACCCCCCAGGCCGCCGCCCTCACCTTCCCCTACCCTCCTCATCGTGCTGGCTGCAGCCCGCCGCCACCCCCTGCGCCCTCCATCTCCCTCGCCACCTCCCCCTCTCGTCCCGCCTTCTGCGTCCTCCACCCCCGCCTCCCCCTGCACCCTCCGCCACCCCCTCCGCCCCCTGCCGCCCCGCATCCCCCTGCTCCCTCCGTCCCCTCGCCCTTCACCTCCCCGCCTCCCCCTGCCGACCAACGATTCCCCCAGCGCCTCTCGCCCATGCCACCCACCTGCGCCCTTCGCCTCCCCACCCCCCTGCCGACTACCGCCTCCCCCTTGCAGCCCCCTTGCCGCCAACCCCACCCCCGTGCCGATCATCTCGTCTCCCTCCGCTGTAGCCGCTACCTCACCCCGCCCTCCATCTTCCCTCTGTTGTAGCCGAACACTATCACCTACCCAACCGTTGCCTCACCTCCTCAACCATCCGTCACAGCCGCAACGAACTCCCCCCTCCCTTGCAGCTGCAGCCAACTTCCATCGTCTCCTTCACCCTTCCTCGCAGTCGCAACCGCCCTCCCTCACCTTCCTCATCCTCCCTCACAGCCAGAGGTAGGCGCCTCCCTCGTCTCCCTCGCAACTACAACCGATCTGGTATAGCATCTTAATCTTATAATGTTCATTCCATTCTGTCATTTTCTTATGTGATTGCACAAGAGGATCTCTTATATTATTGCATATAATGTAGATTTTGTACACCATATGCTGCTTGTTTGAATCGTGGAATGTGGTTAAACCAAAGATGGAAGTTATGCGGAAGTGGTCACCAAATAATCTAGGTACATCTTTATTTATAATTTAATATTCATGTTAAAGTTAACATTCGTTTGTATATTCGTATTCGTTCGTAAAAGATTCGTTTCGTATTCGTATTCGTATTTTGAGGATATGAATCTTGATTTTTAACATTCGTGTAACATTCGTATTCGTATTCGTATTCGTAAAATAATATGGATATGGTTATGGTATGACCTGAATTCGCATTCGTATTCGTTCGTTTGCATCCCTAATTCTCGGGCTCGTCGTCGCCGCTGCCGCCCAGCCCCCTGCGGCCGCCACTGCCTAGCCTCCTGCGGGCACCGCCGCCCAGCTCCCTGTGGGCGCAGCCGTTGCCCAGCCACGCGTTCACGCGTATCCTCGTGATCACGCGCCGCCATCGCCCACTCGTGATCACGCCATCAGCCCCCTAAGGCTTCACGCGTGTTCACCCGCCATCTCCCAGCCCGGCGGTTGCCTCTCCCATCGCTTCTAGTCGCCGTCGTGCGGCCTACCTCATCTTCACACGTGATTTCCTTCCTATGGATTCCTCTTTTGGGTACCTAGGGTGTCACGTGAAGCCCTGGCAACATCCTAGTTACCCAAAGAACTCTTCAAAGAATGGAAGAGGTTGTGGTATGAGTCTACACCCACTTGTATGTCAGTGTAGACGCTAGTATCTCTTGTTTCTAGCCCAGTCTTAAAGATAGTTGTCATCATGTCCGACAACAAAGTAGAAGTTCCATCCCTGGGTACCTTCAAAGGTCTGGCACCCATTGTCAAAATGGATGGAACCAACTATGAGCTGTGGGCCATGCAATTCATGAGTTTGATACAGTGTAATGGCAAGAAGCACATCCTCACGATAGAGGAACTACGTGACAAGACTGGGACGAATGCTTCATGGGAGGCGGATGATGCATATGCTCGCGCATGGCTATCTGGGACTGTATCCACAGAGATAGGTAATGATATTTTGAGCCAGCCTATTGCAAAGGCTATATGGGACATTCTTGCCGCGACATACTCTCCGGTAAAGAATGAGTCAGAAATACTACAGCTCCAGCACGATATCTTCACATCGAAGCAGAATAGTCGCCCTCTTCACGCCCTCTATACTTCTTTGAGGTGTATGTTTGAGAAGTTACATGGCTGCATACCCTTGACTGCTACACCAGAGCAACTCAAGGCATACAGAGACTCTGTGATGACTGGAGTGTTTCTAGCAGCCCTGGATCCAGAGTATGATGCAGCTCGTGCCCAGATCCTCACTGATGCTACTATACCTCCAATGGAGGAGGTGTATCGTAGATTGAGTAGACTATATATCTTCTGGTAGTCCTCTTCAGTCCCAAACTTCTTTAGCTATGGTGGTATAAGGTGGTAGAGGCAGTCATATACCATATCGTGGCAGGGGGAGTTCCAACCGCAACAGAGGAGGGGGAGTTCGACCTCATCAGTCGTACACCTACTGCCACAGGACAGGCCATTCCGAGGAAACCTGCTATTCTAAGCATGGGTTTCCTGTGTCAGCCAGAGTTGCAGAGCAGACACAACGGGCTGGGACTCCATCACTTGCATCTGATCAGAGATTTGACGAGCTTGTAGCACGACTGAGGGAGATCATGTCTGGCACGTCTGGATCTACTAGCTCTCCTTCAGGATCCTCAGAGGTCGCTGCCTCAGCATCTGCGTCTACATCAGGTATAGACTATGCTTTTACTAGTTGTTACAAGGCAGACTTATCAGAATGGAACATGGATTCCGGTGCATCCCATAATCTCTGTGGTGACAGAGGTCGGTTTAGTGTTTTTGGTCATGTTCAACCTGGACGGTCAGTTGTAATAGCAGATGGTACACATTCCCCCATTACTGGTCAGGGGGAGGTGCAGCTGACTTCTACTTTGAGGCTTCCTAATGTTCTCTATGCTCCTGAATTTTCTATGAATTTACTATCAATTAGTCAAATCACCAGAGATTTACATTGTCGTGCCATATTTGATCCATCTGCTCTTGTGTTTCAGGACATATTTACGGGCAGAGTGATTGGAACTGGCCGTGAGCAAGGGGGCCTTTAAAGACTTGTATAGTCTCCGTAAGTTGGTGCCTCTTCTTCTCTACGCACTGGATTTGTTTCTCCATACATGTGGCATCTGCGATTTGGTCATCCTCCTCTGCAAAAGCTGGTCCATGTTCTTCCACAGATTTCTCCTCGCTCCACTTTCCAGTGTGAGGCCTGCCAGCTTGGGAAGCATCAATGGTCCTCTTTCCAGAGTCCTCAGGGTCCAAGTAGTCATAGTCTGTATGAGTTGCTCCATTTTGATATTTGGGGTCCTAGTCGTGTCCCAGATAATCACAGATTTTATCTTGTTGCAGTTGATGAGTTTTCTAGGTTGTCTTGGGTTTTCCTTCTTAAAAACAAGTGTGATGATGGTCCTGTTATTCAATCTTTTCTTAATGAAATAAAGAACATTTTCTCTGCCAGAGTCAAGTACATACGTTCTGATAATGCTCTAGAATTTTGCAGTACTCAGCTCTCTCAATTTCTTAAGTCTCATGGTATTGTGCACCAGCCATCTTGTACATATACCTCCCAACAAAATGGGGTGGCTGAAAGGAAACACCGCCATTTTTTGGATGTTACCAGAACCCTCTTGATTCAGAGTTGTGCTCCTCATTCTTATTGGGGAGATGCGGTTCTAATTGCTTGTTATCTGGTAAATCGTATGCCTTCTTCGGTGTTAGTGGAGAAGATCATGTTCTTGATTGTGTTTCCCGAGACGGATCTTTTCTCACTTACGCCTCGTGTTTTTGGTTCAGTTGCATTTCTTCATCAACTCTCTCCTGGTCTTGACAAGCTCTCTTCCAGAGCTGTCAAATGTATATTTGTTGGGTATTCCAAAACCCAAGAGGGATGTCGTTGTTTTGATCCTATTCGACGAAGGTACTATGTCAGTGCTGATTTTTTTTTAAAACCAACATGGGTAGTCTCCCAAGCTGGGAACTACCGCCTCAAATTATACAGGAAAAGATGAAGTTACATTAGTGAGAAGCCCAGAAGTTGTAAATGGATTTACAATGGATAAAAGCATTCTCCGAATAGAACCTCTAGTTTATAAAGATATTGTCATTTCGTCCCTGCCAGATTGCCTACAACGTCGCGAAGGCCTGCGAGACGTCGTCAGTGGAGCCACGCCCAACCCTCCGGATCGATCTCCAAAAGGTCGCCGCATCCTCGGACCATAGCCACGTCAAGCCTAGTTCACGCCAAACCGCGGCCGAGGTTTGGCACTTGAAGAAGATATGGTCCGCGTCCTCCTGCTGACCATGACACCTGTCGCACATCGTGTCCTGTATGCCAAAAATACGAGCCCGCCAAACCTTGTCACAAATGCGATCCCTCCTCAAGCACCACAGGAAAATCTTGACCCTCTTAGGAATCTTCACCGCCCAAACCACTCTTAAATCTTGTATGAGATCCACGTCCAGCACCTCCGATGATCACCGCAGCTGCTCGTACACCTTCGTAGAGAACTCCCCCCCCCTCCATTCGAAGTGATCCGCGTGCTCGACAGGGGGCATTGGGAAGGTATCAGCCACAGATGGCAACTCCGACTGCAACCTTAAAAACTCGTCTAACCTCTGCTCCGATAAGTCGCTGACGAACATAGGTGCCCAAGTGTCGGTCCCCCCGACCTGACCGAGAGTACAATCTCGCGCCGCCGCAAGGTCAAACAATCTCGGGAACCTGGCGCACAACTTCCCCTCCCCCGTCCAGTCGTTACTCCAGAACCGAAACAGACGCCCATCCCCCACCTTCGGAGACAAATTTTGTAAGAGAGCCGGGAGGATTCGGATACCAGACCAAAGAGGTGATTCCCACCGCACTCTCCCAGCCTCCAACTCGCACCGGACACCATAGATCTTGCGGATAAGCCTGAGCACAAGAGAGGAAGAGGGGCCTCAGATCCGGGCCGCCCATTTACCCAGCAACGCTTTGTTCATGCATTCGACATCACGGATGCCAAGCCCTCCATCATCCTTCCCCTTCGCCGCGTCCTTCCACCCCACCAGATGAAGTCCCCGCCTTCTGTTGTTTGTCGTCCGACCAAAAAAAGGATTTCATCAATGCTTCAATCTTCCTTCGCACACCAACAGGAAGAATGCGCGTAGAGAAGAAGAACAATGGTATCGCCGAAAGAAAGTGCTTCAACAAAACAAGTTTGCTCCCCTTGGACAAGGTGATCGCCTTCCATCCCACCATTCTTCGTTCCATCTTATGAAGCACAATATCCCAATTAGCTTTCTTCAATTTCCCATCCATCAAAAGTAAGCCAAGATAAGTCATGGGTAGTGACCCCAGAGGGCACTGTGTAATACCAGCAACCGCCTCTCGTTCGCCGTCGCTCATCCCAAAGGTGACTACCATGGATTTGTCATTATTGGAGACCAGGCCCGAGAACTCACCAAAGATACCAACCAACATGGCCGCATTCGCCGTGTGCACCTCCGACCCGCCGAGCATGAGCAAAGTGTCATCGGCATATTGAAGCAAAGGAACAGATCAATCCTCCAAGCGGAAACCTGCGCACACATCCGTTTCCACCGCATGGTTGAACAATACCACCAACGCATTGGCCACGATCAAAAAAAGCATCGGGGCCAGGGGCAGCCCTGGCGCACCCCCCTTGTGATTGGAAAGGACAGCCCTCTGGCCTGCCATTAACTAGAACAGAAAAGGAAGCCATCGTTACGCATCTTTTCATCCACCCGATCCACAGCTCCGGGAAGCTCCTCCGCCTCAACGAAGTCCACAAGAAATTCCAATCAACACAGTCATAAGCCTTGGAGAAGTCTAAGTTCCATAGAGCTCCTTTTGTCTTCAACCTTTTGCAATGCAGGCAAATTTCTGTCGCCATTACGAGACCATCCGACATTTGCCTCCCTGGGATAAAAGCACTCTGCCCTTGCATGACCACCGAGTCAAGAACCAACTTAAGCCGATTCGCCAACGTCTTCGTGACAACCAGATAGATCGCATTGGATAGCGCGATCAGACGATAGTCCACGATTCTCGTCGGAAAGTCCTTCTTCGGAAGCATGAATATCAAAGCTCTGTTGATTTTATCAAAGCCCCTGTTACCTTCCGCAAACTCGTTCATCAGCTCGACGATGTCTCCTTTCAACAAGTCCCAGAACTCCTTATAAAAGAAGACCGGGAAGCCGTCAGGGCCCGGAGCCCCCTCCGCATTCAGATCCCACACCGCACTCCTTATTTCTGACTCCGAGAATGGCACCTGCAGCGCCTCCACCTGTGACTCATTCAACCGCCTCACCCGCCTTCCCGACCAACCCCAGCCACTGCGACGCTGCCTCCTGGAAGTAGTCACAAAATGCTCACGGATCGCCACACCAAGGCTCGCCTCCCCCGCAACCTGCCGACCCCACACAAGGAGCTCGTGGATGTCATTTGACCGATGTCTCCCCGACGCTATGTTGTGGAAGAAGCGTGTATTGGCATCCCCCTCACGAAGCCACCGTTGTCTAGACTTTTGCCTCCACTCGACCTCTTCTTTCCGATCTTCCAGCATAATTTCTTCTAAAAGCTCCATCCTCTCTTCCACCTCCTCCGGCTCAAGTCCTCGCTCGTCATCCAGCTCATCAAGGCGAGTCACGCCCGTCTGGGCCTCCCCTCTCTTCAGCCTACGTCGCTGCCTTACAACCCTACCAAAAGGAGTAAGGTGAGATTTCAAGAGCGATAATTTCGCAGAGAAGCGGGCAACCGCCGACCCCACCGGATCCCATTCCCACCAACGAGCCATCACAACCTCGCGGAAGCCCTCCTCCATCAACCAGCTCCTCTCAAAACGGAAGTGGAACATGCCCCTGTCATTCTCCCCAGAAGACCAAACAATCGACGTGTGGTCGGAGTGCGCCCGAGGCATCTCCCACGCCCGCGATAAGGGGAAGGCCTCCGCCCCCTCAACCGACACCAAGAATATGTCTAACCTCGAACGAGACCTCGCATTGCGCCAGGTGTAGGAGCAACCCGTCGCTTCAACAATCAATAGGCCTAAAGAATCTATAGTTCTCCTCAGCGTCTCCGAAGTTGCGTCTCTGCCTCCACTCTGATGAGGACGATCCCCGGAAGTAAAGTGACATTGATGTCACCCCCGATCAACCAAACCTCGGCCTCACGCTCAGCCCCTAAGGCCTCCAGCTCGTCTGCCAATGGGCAACGCTCCTGGCCTGTGGGGCCATACACATTAGTGACGAGTAGCTTGAGCCCATCCACTCGCGTCCTGAGTCTCACAGAAAGAGATGACTGCGAACGCGAAACCGCAGTCATCTCACAACAAGCATCCTTCCACCCCGTGAGCAAGCCCACGGAAGCACCAGTAGCCTCCAAGTCTGCCATGCCGAAGCGACCACCCCTGCCGAGCTCCCCCAGCAGCTCAGCCGCCCCCCTTGAGGTCTTGGTTTCTTGAAGCAGAAAAATATCATCCGACGACTCATCCACCAGGTTCCTTATTGCCAGTCGCTTCTCGGGCCGACCTGTACCCCGCACATTCCAAGAGAGAACCTTCATTTAGGAAACTTGTTGACCATCTCCTTCGGGGGAACTACCCCCAACCGTTCTGCCACTGATCTATCTAGAAGCTGAATCTGTTCACCAGCAGAGACCTCGTCTGATCACATGGTCCGACATCCCGTGATCCATCGTCCTCCAGAGAACGCGCCCACGTCGCTGCCTGCCGCAACTTCCTTCTCAACAGCCTTCGTAGGTCACGTCTGGAATAGCATGCCCCAAATCGAGGCCGATCATCCGATCTGAGACCCGCCGCAAAATCATTCGTAAGCATGATCCGCTGAGGTTCGCTCGCTGGTCCCCAGTCGTTGGAATATGACCATCCGAGCCGACCTCATCCTGCTCTTGCGTGAGTGTGATCGTGTCCTCCACCTGCTCTTTAGCACCGACCGCACGTCCCTCGCAAGCCTTCTCATGCAAATTGTGCCTAGCCAGACCACCAGCGTCAGAACAAGGCATGGCAACAACTGAAGGGCCCACCGGCTGGGGAACGGCACGTTCACCTCGTCGTGACTAAAACGCTTACAGGAGAGGCCCGGGATTCTCCGGAACTCCAAATGTTTGGTTGAAGCCGTAATCAGGTCGGCCCGAATACCAACGCTATCGGACCCATCAAGAAAGCCGAGAGAGGCCCCACCAGCCTTGAGAAAAGAATGCTAGCCCACCCGACTATTCGATATTCCCGCCCTCGGGAATTGAGGTTCTGTTAATCTCCCATTGAAGGCGCCGCAAAACGTCCCGAATTGAATATTCCACGGAAGACGAGCGATCGCCGCGGTAACTGCTCTGGAGTCCCCCGAATGGCTCTTCGTCTCCTTTGCACGGCCCGGCAGAGGTGATCAGTGGAATACGAGCGGTCGTCATCGGAACAGCGCTTGACTTTCCCCCAAGATGTAGCGTCTTCTCGCCAGCAACAGTGCCCGCCTCCACCGGACCACCGTTATACCCGGAGGGCACAACTCCGAGCAGCCCATGCAGAAGGAGATCATCCCGGCGCCTGGACAAACTCAGCGATGAAAGCTCTAAGAACAAAGACATCCCCTGCAAGGCGATCCTCCACCAGCCCAACTTCGAAGGCTTCATACGCCGAACCCTTAGGACGGGTCGGGCGGGTCCCCGGGCTGACAGCCACTGGATTCAAGAGCCAAAACCTCCACGATCCCAATAAGAATGAGACGAAGGTCATCCAGATTGCGTATCGAGTACGGCACGCCCTTGACGCTAACTCTCTCAAGAGCTTTGGAACTAAGGGTGCCATCCCATGAACAAGGGTGACGCCACCGCATGCGAGATATCCCCTCCCCCGACCATCTTAGCAGCCCTCCTTCCTCTTCCTCCAAAAGGCCCCTTACAACAACCCTCCACGGGGTGAGCTCAACGATGTCCCCCCCAAAACTTCCCTTCGATATCGCACCAACTTCAAAAGAGGCGAGGAATAACGTCTCCGACCCGCCGCCCTCTCCGATCAACACCCCCGATAAGCGAGGTTGTGGCGTCCGTCTTGAGCATACACGCCCTCTGTGACCCGAACCGTGACACGCGAAGCATCTGATAGGTTCTCTGCAGAAACACGCCCAGTGTCGCAACGATCCACAGCGGTAGCAACCCCGACCGAAGGGGTTAGCATGATACAATGCTGGCCTCGAGGACTCCCCCTGCCGCCGTGGGGGTTTTCGTCATTGAACTACCACCCACTCCCCTCTGGACTGCTCCCCGTCGCCTACCACTCCCCCTCAGATTGACAGCTCCCCGTCGTTGATCTACTCGGC
Organism: Ottelia alismoides; assembly: GCA_037367405.1. Lineage (NCBI taxonomy): Eukaryota > Viridiplantae > Streptophyta > Magnoliopsida > Alismatales > Hydrocharitaceae > Ottelia > Ottelia alismoides. The sequence goes on from JAZKJV010005239.1 coordinate 771,002, forward strand.
GTATGTCAGTGCTGATGTCACCTTCTTTGAGTCCATTATGTATTTTTCTCCCACATGTGACAGGCTTACTTCTTCAGAGGATGGAGAAGAGATCTATATGCCTCCTCCGCCAATACCATGTTCTACTCTATTACCGCCGCCTCCACCACCACCTCCTCCTCCATTGCCTCCTAGTTCTTTTCGCATGTCTATCAGCGAAGGTCCCGTGCTCATGTGCCTCCTCCATCATCCAGCACGCCAAAAGTTTTGTACTGAGCATTTGAGTTCCTCTAATGGCACGGGTGATTTGAATATACAGACTGAGGTACAGGGTGTAGATATCGTCTCTACTACTACTGTTGTTGATCTAGATATGCCTATTGCACTTCGGCGGCAGAAACGAGCATGCATTATGCACCCTTTGGGTTCTTATGTTTCCTTGGAGCGTCTTTCCAAGGATTTTCAGCACTTTGTTGTGGGGTTGTCTGCTATAGAGATACCATGGTCATATCAAAAGGCAATGCAGAGCAGTCAGTGGCGTTTGGCTATAGAGGAGGAGATGGCGGCTTTACAGTCATGAGGTACGTGGAATGTTGTCCATGCTCCACCAAGTGCGTCTGTTGTTGGAAGCAAGTAGGCATTTACTGTGAAGCATCGGGCTGATGGTACAGTTGACAGATATAAGGCCAGACTGGTTGCTCGTGGGTTCACACAGACTTATGGGGTGGGCTATCAGGACACTTTTTCTCCTGTAGCGCATCACTCTCTACCTTGAGGATTCTTATCGTTGTTGCTGTGGTACGTGATTGGCCCCTTTTCCAATTGGATGTAAAGAATGCTTTCTTGTATGGTGATTTGCAGGAAGAGGTTTACATGCAGCAGCCACCTGGGTTCGCTGTTGAGGGGGAGTCTAGTATGGTATGTTGTATTCATAAGGCTATATACGACCTTAAGCAGAGTCCGAGGGCTTGGTTTCAGAAGCTCTCAGAATTGATTGAACAGAAGGGGTTTGTCAGATCTACTGCAGATCATACGCTCTTTGTAAAGAGACACCAGAGAGGTATTGTAGTCATCTTGGTTTACGTTGATGACAATGTTATCACTGGCAGCGATGAACAGGGCATTCAAGCAGCTAAGGATTTTCTTGGACAATAGTTTGTTACCAGACCTTGGTACGCTTCGTTACTTCCTTGGACTGGAATTTGCACGAAATCAGCAGGGCATGGTTATGACACAAAGGAAGTATGTTACTGATCTTCTATCTGAGACAGGAATGACATGATGTAGACCAGCTACTATCCCGATGGATCCTAATACGAAACTCCATGATGGCTGATCTGAGGAGGTGGATAAGAGACGATACAGAGAGCTGGTAGGGAAATTATTGTATGTTACTATTACCAGGCATGATATATCTTTTGTTGTGAGTAGAGTAAGTCAGTTCATGGAGCAACCCATGCAAGCGCACATGGATGCAATATTCATGATCCTAAGATATCTGAAGTCATCTCCAGGTACAGGTCTTCTGTTTAGAAGAGATACGTTTCTCTTGGTTACGGGGTGTGCAGATGCAGATTATGTTGGGTGTCCTAATGATATGAAGTCTACTTCAGGCTTCATTATGTTTGTTGGTGGCTCACTAGTCTCATGGAAAAGTACGAAACAAACTGTTGTTGCTTGATCCAGTGCAGAATCAGAATATAGGGCAATGGACCAAGGTAGTACTGAGATGATGTGGGTCAAATCTGTCTTGACCGATTTAATGATTGAAGTACCTCTTCCTATGCATCTTAAATGCAATAATCAGGCGGCTTTGTTTATAGCTAATAATCCAGCTTTCCATGAAAGAACAAAGCACATTGAGGTGGATTGACATTATACTCGTGATTTGATCCAAAAGAGCTTTATTTCAACGTCTTATGTAGCATCAGGAGATCAGATTGCAGACATGTTTATTAAGGCACTGGCTAGAGGTCCTTTTCATCATTGTTGTTCCAAGCTGAGCATGATAGATATATATATGCTCTACCTTGAGGGGGGGTGTTAAGATACCCATGTTATTTTGTCTCTTCTTTATATTGTCTATTTCTATTGTCATGTTTATGTAATTTACCCTTAGAGTTTTTCTCCTATATAAGAGAGCTCTAGGGTTAGATGGAATACAACTTTTCTTTTCCCTCTCAACAGATTCAATTATGGCTAATAGAACTTGGAAATTGGTGGATTTACCCCAAGAGTGTTCTACCATTGGATGCAAATAGGCATTTATGACTATGAGATAGCTAAGGTCTGACAGATGAATTAAAATCTATAAAGAAAAATCAATTACCGAGAGCTTTTGGCAAAAAGAAGGTATCGATTATTTAGATACATATTCCCATGTAATCCAAATGGTCAAGATCCACATGCTTTTAGCATTGGCATCTGTATATGATCTTATATCCATCAGATGGATGTTAAGACAGCTTTTCTTCAAAGTGATCTTGGGGGGGAGATCTATAGGGATCAACCTGATGCGCTTGTGTCACCTGAAAGTGAGGCAAAAATTTGCAAGCTAGTCAAATCCCTCTAAAGATTAAAAGAAGCACCAAACCAATGGCATGAAATATTTGACAAGACCATTTTGTCATGTGGCTTAAAGGTTCATAGATCTGACATGTGTAGTGTATTCTTAAGTGCTTGTAAAAGATGGCATACTATTATTTGCATCACATATGAGGATCAATGAAACTAATTGTCCTTGAGTAATAAATTCGAGATGAAGGACAAAGGTGTTGCAGATGTAATCTTGGGTTTCAAACTAATGAGGGTAGTTGACAGGATTGTAGTTTTTCAATCTCGCTATATTGAAAATGTTGAGAAAGTTGGATGTCAAGTTAGCAAAGATGCAAGCATTCCTTTTGATTCGTCCAAAACAATTTACAAAAATAAGAATGGATTTCATGTCCCAACCCATCTATTCATAGTATGGAGAGATAGAAGAGAATGAAATGTGATACATTATTCAGGAGGTCCAGGGTTTCTTATATAGGGTTGAAACCCTAAAGTGTTCATAAAAGGGAAATTACATAAAAAGAACACGAAGGGTTACAACTGAATAAAATAAAATAAAGCTGACTCTTACACTCCCCCTCAAGTTGGAGCATATCTATCGATCATGCCCAACATGGAGATATCCAAGAGAGACATTCTTTGGTAGCGCCTTCGTGAATATGTCAGCAAGCTGAAAGTCAGTGGAGATGTATGGAGTAGTGATCTTCGCTCCTCGTACAAAATCACGAACAAAGTGGCGATCAATCTCAGTTTGCTAGGTCCATGATGAATCTCCATTTCATCACCTTTATTCTTTCATTTTGGCATTTAAACCCTAGCTAAATGCATATAAATATCATTGCATAAATTAACATTCATTATTTATTGCATAAATATTGTATAAAATACTGCAATTAATACCAAAATAAAAGAATAAAGAAAGAAAAGAAAAAAATAAAATACCAAAGGTATTTTATGACTCTAAACCCCGAGACCTAGCCATCATGGTGATTAGGTCGACAAGGAATAAATTAGGGGGAGATAAGGGTCAAAAATACAATAAAATCCTCTTTATTTATTCATCAATAAGTCCAATTGGAATTCATTTTATTCTTTATTATTTTTACCTCAAATCAATGAACTTGTACATGAAAGTTGTAGATAAAAATACATAGAAAAATACAAAATTTATTTCATATTAAAATAATACACGGTGTACATTCTGCACTAAAAATAAAATTTCAAAATCCTAAATTCCCAAACCTATACCTTCTCCATATGAACTCAAAATCTTTACAAATCACCTTTAATTGTATATGACTTTTTTTAGTTATTCAATGAAGGTGGGTTTCACTTAATTTGGAGTTAAGATGCAAAAGTTAGGTTTTCGACCCCTATTGTACATATACCAAAATAAAATATTCATTTTATTTATTCTTTGTATTATTTAATATTTTATATTTTTAAAATTGTGTAAATATTATTTATAATATATGTACAAAATTAGAATAAAATAAAAACATTAAAAATACACTAAAATAAAATAGTGTATAAAATACTTAGATGAATTACCAATACATATACATATATAATAAGGAAAAAGGACCCTACACCGGCGGGTGCAGGACCCTACCAAATTTTAACGGTCTCAGAATTGTTGAAATCGACCCTTTTAGATGAACATGTTAAGAATGTTTATTTTACATGAAATTTGGAACACTTATTCCCCTCACCATATTAAGTAAATCCCCCCAACTTTTAATTCAAAAAAAGTAAAAAAATAATGCGAAAATGGGGTGGGTGCAGGGAGTTTCCTACACCACTAGGTGCAGGCTCCCTGCCCTCATAATAGGGAAAAAGGACCCTACACCGGCGGGTGCAGGAAATTCCCTACACCCGACCTAATTTTTCATTATTTTTTGATTTTTTTGAAATGAAACCTTGGGGAATTTAGATCACCATGTATCACCATGTTGTCATTCCAAATTCAACTTAATTCGACACTTCTATCATCTCCATCAAGACTACCAAATTTTAACGGTCTCAAAATTGTTGAAATCGACCCTTTTAGATGAACATGTTAGGAATGTTTATTTTACATGAAATTTGAAACACTTATTCCCCTCACCATATTAAGTAAATCCCCCCAACTTTTAATTCAAAAAAAGTAAAAAAATAATGCGAAAATGGGGTGGGTGCAGGGAGTTTCCTACACCACTGAGTGCAGGTTCCCTGCCCTCTATATAATATATATGTACTTATTTGAGTGTACAAATAACTTCAGAAAAAATAAAATAAAAATATATTCAAGTATATTTAATTAAGTCATAACTATATAAAATAGGCATATAAATGATAAAATTCAAAGGACAAAATAACAACAACAACAAAGCCTTTTCCCACAATTAAGTAGGGTCGGCTACATGGATTTTTCGCCTCCATTCAGATCTATCTTGGGTCAATCTCGGACTTATATCCAAAAAACTAAGATCCCTTCGTATAGTCTCTTTCCAACACTTCTTGGGCCGTCCTCGCCCTCTCTTAGCCGGCTCAACATCCCAACACTCGCATCTCCTAACCGGTGCATCAGTTGACCTTCTTTGCAAATGACCAAACCATCTTAAGCGGTTTTCTCGCATCTTATCCTCGATCGGAGCTACACCAACTTTCTTTCTGATTGCATCATTCCGAATCCGATCTTTACGTGTATGTCCACACATCCATCTTAGCATTTTCATTTCTGCTACAGCCATTCTCTGCACATGTCTATGGTTCACAGGCCAACATTCAGAACCATAAAGCATAGCGGGTCTCACGGCTGCTTTGTAAAACTTTCCTTTAATTTTTAAAGGAATTTTCTTATCACAGAGAACAGCGGAGGCTCCTCTCCACTTTAGCCAGCATGCATTTACTCTATTAGTAATATCTCCATCAATTTCCCCATCATGTTGCAAAATAGATCCCAGATATCTAAAAGAATCTCTCTTCTGAATGTTATCGTCACCAATCTTAACCTCGATTCCTTCACCATTGCTTCCATCAAAGGTGCATTCCATATATTCCGTCTTAGCCCTACTTATACGAAAACCTTTAGTCTCTAATGCATGTCTCCAAACCTCAAGCTTCTCATTTACTCCATCTCTAGTCTCGTCAATAAGCACAATATCATCAGCAAATAACATACACCAAGGTAACTCATCCTGAATGTGACTTGTCAACTCGTCCATAATCAAAGTAAAAAGAAATGGACTTAAAGCTGAACCTTGATGTAAACCAATGTTGATATCAAAATAGTCAGTCTTCCCCGTCAGGGTCCTTACACAAGATAAAGCCCTATCATACATATCCTTTATGAGATTAATGTATAGGACAGGTACTTGTCTCTTCTCCAAAACTCTCCACAGTATCTCTCGTGGGACGGAATCATAAGCCTTCTCCAAATCAATAAAGATCATATGAAGATTCTTCCTTTTAGCTCTATAAATCTCCATTGTTCTCCTCAGCAAATGGATGGCTTCAATAGTTGAGCGACCTGGCATGAATCCGAATTGATTTTCTTTTACCTGGGAAACTTGCCTCAACCTTCTTTCGATCACACGTTCCCAAATTTTCATAGTGTGACTCATCAGCTTGATACCTCTGTAATTTGAACAATTTTGAAAAAAATTCAAAGGACAAAATAAAAATAAAAACCCTCTTATACAGGTAAAATACCTATATTTATACTTGTAAAAAGTAACCCTTAATGAAGTAAGTTGTAAATAAATGAAAATCATAATAAAATACTACATAAAATAATAAATATTTTTCATATTTTAACCTAAAATTAATAAAATCATTCATTATTTTAAAATGAAGTAATAAAGAATGCTAATTTTCGTTTGTATCCTAGTGTCCTACATGGACCAATGGGAGACCGGCCTAGGTTGACCTCGATCAACTCCCCGGTCTCCCTAGGAATGCGTGTGTCAAGTGACAGGCCATTATTTTACTCAATTTCTTTCACCTGATTCTTGCATTATTTTTTCTTGACTTCTCCTTGACTTTTGTACCTCGATCAATGCACTTTCATGCGCATTTGATTTTTCGATCCGAGGATCACTTAAACGAGCGTTCTTCCCAAATCTAAGTCGCATGTACATATACCCTTCCCACCTTTTTTCAAATTTGATCTGCTTTTCCTCATCGAAGCCCTCAAATCCTTAGCCAAGTGAGTCGAGGAGAGTGTCAAGCTCCTCCCGTGATTTGCAGCGAGTAGTAGGTGTTGGAGTGGCGTAGATCCCCATCGCCGACAAAGCTTCATTGCATGGTTCTGCTCCCAGATCTCTGATCAAGTTTGAGTTGTCACCCTACTCCATTCCGCACCGATCATCGTCCAATAAAAGCCTAGGAACCTCCGTCGTTTTCTTGTCGTGCTTTTGCGCGGATTTGCAGGTCCTGATGGGCTCGTCTGACACATCAGGAAAAGACCTCCAGGTGCACCGACACTCCAGGGCTCCTCCGATAAGCCTCGGACCCATTTGAGGACTCCTGACGTTGCAGATCACCTTGAGGAAACTCTCGAGCATCTTAGCATCGAAGAAGAAGGCCGAGGGACAGAGATCCATCATATTGAAGCTCGGAAGGACCGGTGTTCTTCCCTGTTCTTCCAAGCTACCTCTACGCCGTCCGATTGTGCCCAATCTCCAGAAGCAGCAGCCACTGTCAGATGAGGGAGCCATCGACCGTTGATCTCACCGTTGAGATCTAATCTCAGCCATCTAAAGTCGAAGCGTCATCCGTCGTTGCAAGGACACGTGTATAAGTGAAGACATCCAAGCCGTCCACCCACGCGCTTAGGGGTATTTTGCACTTCCAACCCCCGTACTTTTTGTATTTAGTATTTAATTTAGAAACATTTGTCTGCGGTTCAAATATTGTTCTAATATTTGTAGTTGAGCCTCTGGAATTTTTATATTTGCACTTTAATCCTCCGTCATGTCACCTCGTGTGCTGGTACGCATGAGGTGACGGGCTTTTTGCAGAGGGACCCTCACATGTTATTGTATTTCTTTATGGTCCATTAAATATTAAATCCAACATTTTTATTTTGGTTAAATATCTTCTGTGCTCTGCCTCTTTTTTATCAATTACATTTATATCCCTGACAGTGCATAATGAGTTAAATATATTGGGCATTTTGCATGTTTTAACCTGAGGTTCTTTAAAGGGTTCTGGAGTCACAAAATATTTTTGATAAACTGCGTTTAGTCCCTGTCAAGCAATTTAATTTTGTTTCTTTTATTTGCATTATTAATAAAATAACGCCCATCTAAAATTTGTTGTCTAATTATTTTAAGTATCCAATAGTACAAATCACATATATTTTCCGTGAGGTATTTAGATTAGTTTTACTATTTTTAAAAATACAAAATATTGCATTTTGTCAATGTTTGCATTAAAAAATATATAAAAATTATAAAACTATTTTTAAAAAATTTTAAAAATGTATTTGATTTATTATTTTATTTTCTAGTTTGTGGTTACAAATGAAAAGCCACTAAAAATAGCAAAAGAAAAATACTAAAAATTAAAAAGACCCAAAATACTTACAAAATTTATAAAAACTCTCAAAAATCCCAAAAATACTTTAAAAACTTTTTGGCCACACACATAGAATTTTATTTTTGAGAGTATTATTTAAGAATATGTCTCCTCATCGCAATGTTTCAGTTTATGTATTTAGTTTGGTATATCTAATATAGATTAAAATTAGTTCTGGAAATTTTTGAGCTTTCTAGCTATTTTTGAAATCCAAAACTGTTCGACCATATTTATTTTCACTGTTTGCACTGTTTAATCAGTTAAAAATACAAAAAAAAACAAAAATTAAATGAAAAAACATACAAACAAAACAAAATATAAAAAAGCTAAAAATAGTTTTTTACCATTTTTTAGTATTTATAGTTATATCTATAGTTGTATTAGCTATATTATCTATATCATTATTTATACTTGTTGGGAAAAGAGAAGATGTTTATTCCTTGAGCCCTAGACTCTCTTATATGGGGAGAGGCCTATGGGCAAATTACATACGAACAAAGGAAAAAATAGATAAAAGATACAAGAACATAAAATAAACTTCTACACTCCCCCTCAAGATGGAGCATAGATATCTATCATGCTCATCTTGGATAAGCACTTCTAGAAGGGACTCCGAAGTAAAGCTTTGGGAAGAATGTTTGTCGTTTGATCTCCTGAGCTAACATGGGTCGTAGAAATGAAGCCTTTCTGGATCATATCACGGATATAATGATAATCAACCTCAATGTGCTTTGTCCTCTCGTGAAATGCAGGGTTATTTGCAATGAATAATGCAGTCTGATTGTCACACTTTAGTGACATGGGAAGAGGAACATCTATATGTAGATCTGCCAGAACTACGCGAACCCACGTCACTTCTGCACATGCTTGGGCCATAGCTCTGTATTCCGATTCAGCACTGGATCTCGCAACTGCAATTTGCTTCTTACTCTTCCATGATACAAGTGACTCCCCAACAAATATAGCAAAGCCTGATATAGACTTTCTATCTTGTGGGCACCCTGCATAGTCTGCATCTGTGTTTGTTGTGATAGTAATAGTGCCCTTCTTCCTAAACATCAATCCTGCACCTAGATATGACTTAAGATACCTTAGTATCATATGTATAGCATCCATGTGTACCTAACGAGGTTGCTCCATGAACTGACTCACTTTATTTACTCCAAATGAAATATCTGGTCTAGTAATAGTAACATAAAGGAGCCTCCCTACTAGTTCCCTGTATCTCCTGCCAACCTGCTCAGTATCGTCATCATGCATCTCCATGCTTGTATCCATGGGTGTAGAAGCAGGTCGACATCCAAGCATACATGTGTCACTTAGCAGGTTAGTGACATATTTCCTCTGAGTCATCACAAGTCCTTGTTCATTTCTAGCAAACTCCAATCCCAAGAAATATCTAAGTACTCCTAGATCCTTGGTAACGAATTCATTGCCCAAGAATTGTTTTGCTCTTTTTATTCCCTGCATATCATCTCCTGTAATAAGTATATCGTCAACATACACCATAATAACAGTCGTACCTCTGGATGTCCTCTATATAAAGAGAGAATGGTCTACATTCGACCTTTTGAACCCTTGCTTCTCAAACAAATCTGAGAGCTTCTGGAACCAAGCTCTCGGGCTCTGCTTTAGGCCATAGATTGCCTTATGAAGCATGCATACATGTACATACTCCCCCTCAGAAGTAAACCCAGGCGGTTGCTGCATGTACACTTCCTCCTGAAGATCACAGTATAAAAAAGCATTTTTGACATCCAGTTAAAACAGGGGCCAATGTCGAATCACAACAACAGATAAAAGAATCAGTAGCGTAGAATGACGAGCAACAGGAGAAAACGTGTCAAGATGATCTACCCCGTACGTCTGAGTAAAGCCCCGAGCAACCAATCGAGCCTTGTACCAATCAATACTGCCATCTGCATTTTGCTTCACCGTAAAAACCCACTTGCAACTCACAATAGATGCCCTAGTAGGAGCTGGAACAAGGCTCCAAGTACCTCTCGACTGAAGGACAACCATCTCTTCCTCCATAGCCAAACGCCATCTACTATCAGTTAATGCCTCCTTATGAGTCTGTGGAATGTTCACAGCGGATAAAGCAACTACAAACCTCCTGAAATCTCTTGTCAGGCGATCAAAGGTAACATGAGAGGCAATCGGATATGACACACATGACCTCTTTTGCTTTCTCAGCGCAATAGGCAAATCAAGTTCTGCATCGGTTGTGCCACCATCTGTGTCATCCCCTACCAGCTCCTGCTGAGAAATACCATCAGTCCCATCATTAGAATTAATGTTATCAGAACAAACATGGGGCATGCTTGATGATTGACCATGATCATGAGCAGGAGCTTGCCGCCGACTGTAATAGAGTGATAGAGGAGGAACCAAAGACATGGAAGATGGTGGCGATGGTAGTGGAGGTGTAGGAGCTTGTTGTGGCACATACAAGGGTGGAGGAGGAATATAGATCTCATTAGTTAGGTTTGATGGCGCCAACCTGTCACATGTAGGAGAGAAAAACATGATTGACTCAAAAAACGTGACATCTGCACTGACATAATATCTTCGACGTAACGGATCATAGAAACGATGCCCCTTTTTGAGTCATGGAATACCCGACAAAAACGCAGTTGACAGCTCTAGGAGAGAGTTTGTCAATCCCTGGAGACAATTGGTGAACAAATGCAACGGACCCAAAGACACGAGGAGTAAAGGAGAACAACTCCTTGTCAGGAAAGACAAGGGAGAAAGGTATCTTCTCCCCCAACACAGTCGAGGGCATGTGGTTAATGAGGTAACAAGCAGTGAGAACTGCATCGCCCCAGATTGTGTGCGGAGCAAAACTTTGGATAAGAAGCGTACGAGCGACATCAAAAAGGCGGCGGTGTTTTCTTTCCGCAACACTGTTAGAGTATTTGGTAGTGTGTCATGTTGAGTTGTATCAGGGTAAATGGATCCTGGAGAAGATCCATTTACCCCATCCAGTGTTTAGTCCCACATCGTCCAGTGGTGGGACTTGGAGGCTCTGGAGAGGCTATATAAAGAGCCCCAGGCCTCCTGTAACAGATGAGAAATTCAATAGAATATCATGCCCCTTTGAGGGCTTCTCCCGTGGTTTCATCCCGCTCCTCACGGAGTAGGGTTCCACGTAAAATCCCGCGTTCTTGTTCTTTATTATTTTATCCATGTTATTGCTTCCGCTTCCGATTTTCTAACATGGTATCAGAGCGGGTTCGTTTCTCTGAGATTAGTTCTTGAAGATTTAGTCTTGTGGTTTCTCGAGATTCGATTATTGTTCATGTTTGTAGTAAAAAAAATTAGTAGGGGTTGTTTCTGAAAACCCTAGGTTTCTGGCATCAACGCTTTCAACGCTTCCAGCAGCAGCCGCATATGGCGGCATCTCCTCAAGTGCGCCAAGGGCGATCTTCTCTCCAGGCAGTGTTCAGTCATTCTCCAGGGCGTGTTGCGCAGATTTTTTTCTCGTATTCCAACGATGTCGCCCAGATCTCAGGCCCACCCCGTGAGGCGGCGATGCCGCTACTTCCAGCAGCAAGTTCCAGAATCACGCGCACGCGGTGCCATGCACAGGCGTATCTTCCCGCAGATATTGCGTCGCGCGTGCAGGCGTGTGAAGGCGCATCCCAGGCGAATCCTCAGATCTCTCGGCGCGCAAAGGCGCAAGCAACCTGCGCAGGTGGAACCCTCGCCATTCCTTACAGCAAAACCCTTCGGCGGCGGCGATCCCAGAGAGGTGGAGCCTCTCCCCAGGCGACGGCGCGCGCCCCTCCTTCTCGGATCTCGCGCAGGCGACGCGAGATCCCGCTCCTCAAGCCCCAGCAACTCCTTGCGCGCACCCGACCTCCTCAGGCCGCATCTTCCTCGCGCGATGGAAGCGCACCTCCGAGCCTCTCCAAGGCGATTCCGCTGGGGAGGCGTCGGCTGCCCCCAGGCATATCCAGTGCGGCGGCGACGTGCTTGTGAAAGGAAAAAAAAAGGGGTTCCCAAAACCCTAGGTCCGATGGCCTTTATAAAAAAATAATTTTTGTTTAAAGAGCCTGGGGGGCTGGTTTGCTTTTTATTTAAAAAAGAGAGAGAGAGAGGAAAGGGTGAGCCCATGTGGGCCTATTTAAAAAAAAAGGGGGAGAGATGGGCCGTGGTTTGTTAAAAAAAAGAAAGAAAGAAAGAAAAAGAGAAGAAGAGAAAAAAAAAGAGGTGAGGGTTGCTTTGTGGGTCGGTTTTTGGCCATTTGTTTAAAAAAATGTCGAAAAAAAAAAAGAGGCGCGTACAAAAAAAAACCGTACGCATAGTTGAAAAAAAAATGTTGATGAAAAGCCGAAAAAAAAGAGTCAACGGCTTAAAAAAAATTTGTTTCAAAAAAAAATTGATTGAACGGCTTAAAAAAAATATTGGAGAAAAGCCGTAAGTGTTTGGATGTTCTTGTTTGCCCCCGTATTATCTTGTCTTCTCCCAACTTGGTCGACGTCCATGTTTTCCGACAAGTATGGGAGAAAGGGGGAGTAATGTAGAGTCACAGGTCTTGTATTCCAGATGCAGATTCAGATTTTCCGACCGATCAAATTCCAGACTCTACGGTTCAGATCCAGGTTCAGACTCGACGATTGTCTTCCGAGTCTCCAGTTTCAGACACGCACAAGTGTGCGGTCATTTTCAGATGAGCATAAGTTGCCATCATCAGTTCGAGGTCCCCATCATTCTTGTTGTTTTGTCGGCCAAAGTTTTTATGTGAGCCATAGGGACTCCAGAGCAGAGGACCATTCCCTATGCCATTGAGGGCAAGGGTTTTCATGTGGTATCATAGGTACACCAGAGCAGTGCACCATTCTCTGGGCCAGATGGGAGAGACCCAGTTCTCCGACGAGGAGACTTCAGGCGCAAGTTCAGACTCGACGGTCAGATTCCGGGTCTTCAGTTGACTCACACTCCAGCCCGTTCGTCCTCCTCACCTGCACAGCATGAGAAGCAACGTCCTCGACTGCAGCAATGTGCGCGTTGGGTTGATATTGTCCGTAGTGTCCTGTAGCGTGAGTTGAGTTTCTTTCTGTTTGTCCAAGCTGAGCATTGCATGCTCCAGCTTGAGGGGGAGTGTTAGAGTATTTGGTAGTGCGTCATGTTGAGTTGTAGCAGGGTAAATGGATCCTGGAGAAGATCCATTTACCCCATCCAGTGTTTAGTCCCACATCGTCCAGTGGTGGGACTTGGAGGCTCTGGAGAGGCTATATAAAGAGCCCCAGGCCTCCTGTAACAGATGAGAAATTCAATAGAATATCATGCCCCTTTGAGGGCTTCTCCCGTGGTTTCATCCCGCTCCTCACGGAGTAGGGTTCCACGTAAAATCCCGCGTTCTTGTTCTTTATTATTTTATCCATGTTATTGCTTCCGCTTCCGATTTTTTAACAAACACCATTCTGTTGGGACGTGTAGGCACAGGACGTTTGATGAAGAATGCCATGAGATGAAAGAAATTAAGATAATGTTTCAGTACAGAATTCAAGGGCATTATCAGTTCGCACAATTTTGACAGAAACAGAAAAAACATTCTGCACTTCTTTAATAAAATTCATAATAGTGTTGCTCGCTTCAGATTTATTCTTTAACAGGAAAACACAAGACAAACGACTAAAATCATCAACAGCAACTAAATAGAACATGTGTCCCTGATGATCGGGAACACAACTTGGACCCCAAATATCAATATGATTACTCAAATGGAGAGCTACTGCTCCGACTCTGACGACTGGGGAAGACGGACCAATGATGCTTCCCTAACTGACAAGCTTCACAATTGAACGACGAGCGGGGTGAAATTTGAGGAAGCACTTGACGTAGTTTCTGAACGGAAGATGACCGAAGCGCAGATACCATAGATACGGAGAGACAGGTCCAGTGGAATGAGATGATGCTCCAGCATAAGGTGTATGGACCAGTCGATACAGCCCGCCTTGCTCACGACCATGTCCAATCACGTTGCCCGTGAGAATGTCCTGAAACACAAGAGATGATGGGTCAAATATCGCTCGACAATGTAAATCCATAGTAAGCTGACTAATAGACGGTAGATTCATTGAGAAATTAGGAGCATGAAGCACATTTTGCAACTGCATAGAAGGTGTTAAGGCAATCTGTCCCTGTCCTGTGATGAGAGAATGAGTCCCATCTGCTATGACCACTGTCCTTCTTGGGGAAACTTGCTTGTAGGATGTGAGCTGATGTCTGTCTCCACACAAATGATGTGTGGCACATGAATCTACAATCCATTCTGAGGAACTTGAACCCTGGTAGAAAGTAGAAGTATGAGCACTACCTGAGGAACTAGCTTCTGCAGTCGCAGCAACGTCGAAGCTGCTCTCTGAAACAGGTGGAGGAGTACTAGCTGGAGGCATGATATCACGCAATCGAGACACAAGGTCTTCATATCGTGGATCCGACGCGAGTGTAGCACCATGATGCTGAATTTGTTCTGTTGCACGGACAGATGCTGGGAAACCATGCTTGGAGTAGCATGTATCTTCTGTATGACCAGTCCCATTACAGTAAGTGCACTGCGATCCACGACCACGGCCAACCCTACCACGTGGTCCGCGTCCACGAAAATGAGATGGGTTGCCTCTTCCGCGAGAGGCCGCCATAGCAGAAGAATTTGGCACAGTAGTAGGGCTTGAGATGTTGATTCGGCTCAATCTCTGAAACGCCTCCTCCATGGGAGGAATGGTAGCATCTGCCAGAATCTGAGAAGCAGCCTTATACTGTGAGTCAGAGGCAAGAAAGACTCCAACCATTGTAGCATTCTGATATGTCTTCAACTGCTCTGGAGTAGCTGTGAGAGTAAGAAACTATGAAGCCTCTCAAACATTCCCCGCAATGCAGTGTAGTGAGCATGCAGGGGTCGACCATTTTGCTTTATCGTAAAAATGTCATGCTGGACCTGTAGGATTTTAGTCTCATTCTTGGCTTGGGAATGCGTACCAGCAAGGATATCCCACATAGCTTTGGCAGTAGGTTGGTGCAGAACATCGTTAGCAATGTCTGTGTAACATCCAAATTTCAATCAGAACCGAACCTGAGCCGATTAGGGTCCGATTAACCCAATAAAGTTGTTGGTCAATACCAAACAACCTAAAACGATCAATTGATCGTGAATCAAAAGTCGTTCGGCTGAAATGGACCAAAAATCAGTCGCACCATAATGCGTGTCCGAAAAAAGCTGTGACATAAATTCGGAAACCGCAAAACGAACCGAGACAGTCATTAGATCCGATTCGACGAAAGAAGACCAATGGAATCGATTGTTCGTCAATCGGAGGTCGTTTGATATTTTTAAATCACAAAATTTAACCCCAAATCAAAACTGTATCACGAAAATTTCGGACATACAAACCTGATCAAAAGTATATCAATATTATACTCATTTTGATCGTCGTCCAGAGACGATCAAATTGAGTATTTACGCGTTAAAATCGGTAGCTCGAGCCGCGCATACAGGCAATTTTAACATCCTAAACAATTGAGAGAAAATGAGTAAAAAATAAATAAATAAAAATATAATTATTACAGTAATTGTACTGTGCACACACGTTTGTCATATATATATATATATTAAATAAAAAGGGGTAATGAGGAAGGTTCCAAGAACCTTCCCCACACCCTCTCTTTTTCCTATAAAACCCGACGTTGGGGCATCTTCTCCCATCTTCCCACAACATTCACTCTCCTTTCTTCTCTATGTTTCCCCTTCTCTTTTTCTTTCTCCCTTTCTATCACTCTCTTCCCCCAACGAAACCCAATCCATCACCTTTCTTCCTCTACTATTATGCCCAAACCTTTTCCTAAACTTCAACCCTCTTTCCATCGTCTACAGCTATGTGAGATCTGAATTCCTGGAGTGTTGCACAAGAATTAGGTCAGATTTTTTTCAAGATCTCCAGAATTTTAATTCTGAAACCTTTAAGGTCTGCTTATTCAAGAAATTACAGAGCATAGATTTATGGTCTGACTATTCAAATAGTGGATTGCTGCACTGCAGTCCTACTCATTGATCTAGAAGGTACAACTCCTCCTCCTCCGCCTTGCTGCCATGCATGTACAATAAGTTCCCTCTTTTTGAAGCATTGCATGAGTTTTATAGATCAAAGATGTACAATCCTTAGTCCATTCATTGTTGTCATACATGTATTACATATCTTTGATTCTACACCCACATTTTTTAAAGATTTTTGTTATTCTTACTCTCGAAAGAAAAAACCTGGATGTGAAGAAATTAGAATTCCGAATCTCATTTGGTAAATTCCTTTAAAATAATATAATACTTTTCTCTCTACTATAAATACATGCACACAGTGTAGAATTCCTTAAATAAAATTCTCATCTGATTCATATAATATCGTTTCTGAATTTGAACCTCTATGAAATTGGCCATATCACCACGTTAACTTGCTATTACCAATTTGACTACTATAGTTAGCAATTTTTCATATGAAATCTCCACTTGTATAAAGATGTGAGCGAGGAGCTGTTATTAAATATGATTGATTCCATTTTTCTTTCATATCATGAATTTCTGTATGTCTGATATTTTGGGAATGGATCCGACCAGTAAGATACACACCGAATAATGATCAAGAATAGAAATATGCCCAATGACATATAGCAGTCCATCAAGGTGCATACTGTATTGCTCTCATCATGCTCCTCTTTCAAAAAAAATCGCAAAAGTGCAATGAGCTGTAACATTCAGAGACAATAATGCCACATGTCAATCAGTCTTCCTCACACGAGAAATCCCTACACATTCTATCCCTACCTGACTTTCATGACGTATTTCTAATACAAATATTTTTGTGAAAAATGTATGCTTATCTTAGGACTATCAATTAAACATTTGTAAATCATGCAATTCCTGGGAAAAGTTGCCTGGAACTTTTGGTGGTAATATCAAGCATTCGAGGGCCTTAATTATATTTAGGTAGATAACTTATTCCGAGTAGTGGTTCAGAAACTTTTAAATGATGAAGTTTAAGTTAAAATTTACACAATCCAGAGCATTGGTTATAAAACATGTTTGTTCTCTAAATACAATGAGAATGTTGAATATATTTGATCAAAGGTAGAGACTCCCATCAAAAAATTGGGTAGCAAACAAAAGCTGCCATTAATGATTTAAACCCCCATACATTCTAAATATCGATAGTTGAAAAGAGTTGGTTAGAAGTTGACTCGAAATCAAATCACTGCAAGAATCTGATTATCAATCACTGAGAAATTCAGCTAGAATAATACATATAAATGACCTCAAATTCATGGGATTGCAGGATACCAAATCCAATATGCGGTTAACAGACCCGAATTAAATGTGTATCCAATCCGGCCAGATAACCTATGGGTTAACAGCCACAATGTGCAATATATCACATTTCCATCATGCAATAATAATGGAATATCAGTATCCAAATTGAATTATTAGATCCATAATTGATGACTATTGATTAAAATTAGAGAAAAAGACCTAAATGTGTGTAGTCAACCACAGAAAGGTTTAAGAATGAGTAATCAAAAAAAGTGAATGTGTTGGTGAATAGCTGATGACAATTAATTATGCCAGTCATGGTGACCCTTACACATGTCCATGCGAAGGCGCGGTGACCTTCAACTGGGCGGAGGAAAGGAAGCCCAGTTCGGGCAGCGGCCGCCAAGTGCGCGGGTCCAGGATCCCAGTCCCCTTTCGATTTTTACACGAGCTCGTAGTGTTTTTACGCCTCGTTGGGATCCCGACTTTAGACCAGCTCCGCTGACCCTCTGTTTTAGGATACCCAGGCGGGGGATCCTCGGTTTTAGTTTTTCGTACGAGCTTGGTTGCCCGTTACCGGTCAGGCCGTTTTTCTAGAGTGACTTTCCGGAGAGTCTCTCTCACCCGTCTCAGTGGTGTAGTTTTGGAGTAGACCCATCCCTCTATTGGACCGCACTTCCAATTAGAGGGCGAGACGGAAGAGCCATTTGTAGGCTACCTCACCGCTTGGGTTTTACTTTCGCCAACAGACTTGGCGATTCTACATCCAGGTCATCCATATCTATATCTAAGTCATCTAAAGTCGCATATGAGACAGTTGAAGTCGAAATTGGAGAGTCACAATCAAAAGTGGTGTTGATAGGAAATGATTATCCATTAGACTTGAAATTCAAGTAAATCCATATACAATCCAATTCCATCTTCCGCATCGTCAAAACACATAGTGGTGATATCTAGTCAATATGATAATATAGAAATATATATATTGCATACACTCATACATTTATAAATATCTGACTACGAAATAAATATGTTATATATGAAAAATGTTAGAATAATTAATGCTTATGGGAGATGTTTACAAATCTGAAAACCTTTTTACTTACGCAAGTAGATGTAAACTTTACATGTTCCACCTTTCTACTTTCTTGCTTTTGAACATATTAAATGCCTGTTTTTTTATAAGTTTTTGGGAGGTACCAGCAACCGCTGACGCCTCTTCTTTCCTAAACATGTTTTGGCAGGCAAAAAGCCTGCTGTTCAGTAGCTATTGATGTTTCCAGGAGACAGGGTATATACTAGACGGTATGATTTCTTTTGTCTCAGTTTTTGTTCGGTTAATAATGTACTATGCTTCTTTTCTCTTCAGTCAGATTTTGGGAATACTGTATGTACTGTCAGTCACTGTACATGTTGTAAAATAAATGGAAGTTAATGAAAAGAAAATTGGTAGCATTTCTCTCTATTATCTTTGTAGTTATGAATGTAAATGTGAATGTCTTATATAGCTTCAGCGCGAAAAATTTCCCATGTTTTTCTGTAACTTGTGCGATCTCATGTGAATATAATAGTGCGAAATGTGTGTAAACGAGTACTCGGATCCTCGAGGGTTCACAGTCTGGAATCAAATTACCAGACAACCAGACTTGAGCATATGCATCATCAGCCTCCCATGAGGCATACAACCATATCTTCTCCGTTAGCTCGTCCTCGGTAAGAATATGTTTCTTACCCATCGATTTCATGAGGCTCATGAACTGCATGGCCCATAACTCATAGTTGGACCCATCCATCTTCACAATAGGCGCAGGACCTCTGAAGGCGCATGTGGTGGGGATCTCTACTTTGCTTTCTGACATGATGACTGGAGACAACAAGGGTTGTAGACAGGATAAGCTTTTGTCTACACTGGCATGACGGGTTTTGGTTACATGTGTAGACTTGCACAACCAAACCCATAAACACGAAGATGCGATCGGGACCTAACGGCTAGACCACGCGAATGGCGAGACGGCGAGACCGCAGAACAACAGCCCCATTGCGAGAAGGGTTGCGGGATGTGGTCTGGAACCTAACGACAGGGCCCAACGGCGGGGCCGAAGGGGCTGCGGGGCCCGAGGGGCTGCGGGTCTGCGAGACTGCGGGGCCCGAGGGGGTGCGGGACCCAACAGCGGACTGTAGGGACTGAGGCGGTGGGACCCGACGCAGTGACGAGGCTGGGACCCGAGGGCGGCGACGGGTGGCGGGTTGGGCGGCTGGGGCCCGAGGCAGCGAGAGGCTAGAGGAGTGGTGGCTACATTGCTTGATTTATCATGTGGGCTGATTGTGGAATTAGTTCAGTTTCGTGAGTGGCCACTTCGACGACTGCTGATTTGCCTTGTAGATTGACAAGACCCTCGCAGAAAAGTGCTTTTTTCAAATGGTGTTATTACCGGGGAGCAACAGCGCATAGATTATTTTGGTGTTCCTCTTGTCTATTTTCATTTATTTTTCGTCATTGGATTTTATTTAAAACTGTCTAACCTTCTTCTTATTTAACCTTGTTGCGAGGGACCGCAGATCGAGGGCGGATTTCTTAGGAGATTCGACGCATCCCTCGAGACGTGGAGTCGACTTTCTGACCTAACCGACAGGAGAGAGCAGCAGAAGAGAACTTGAGGAAATTTTGAAGACAGTGCTATTTGTGATCTTAGTTGTATTTTGTTCGTAATTTGAAAAGAGAGAGACTTTTATTTGTAATAACTCAGATTCTCAAGACACTTCTACACTTCACGGGGTCCATTTCCTGGGTGATTGTTCACCTGGGACCCTCGTCGGTTTTTCGTGGTTTTCTCGCTTTTATTTATCTTTGTTTCTCGCTTTCCTTTTTCCTTATTTTGTGTGATTGAGACCTAACATAAGATTGCTTGTCGATAGATTAAGTCCAAGGCCCTAATTAAATTGCATGCACCTATAAATTCTCGCTTGAACTTAGTCAAATCTTAATTCTTGGATAATTAGACTTGAAACCGCATGCCGCGAGAGACCTCTGTACAGCACTTGCAGGACCCACTGTGGTGTGCACTTAGGAGTCTCCATTTCATATTTAGCTAATTGGCATCTGCTTCTTCACGTTAATAACAATTCTTGTATTAGGGCGCTTTCATTGGCTTGCATTTGCATATAGCATAGGTTTTAATTCATGTCTAGCATCATGCACAAAGAGAGCTAGAAGCAAGGTGAGCATTTTTATCTACGCATACATCATTGATTTTTTTTCTTGCATTCATTTTCCACGTTCTCCCTCTGATTTTATTGACCTTAGGATTCTAAAAGGAAACGGAGCCTTGGTATGCATCATGCATTGTTATTACCAAAAAAAGTGATGACCAAAATAAAATCGGGACTGCTAATCTCATTTGACCATAAATTCAAGCGTAATTGGATTTCATTATTTTGAGAAGAGCAGCTTCATCCTTTTTTGCAAGTTGTATTCTGAGTGAGTGAGGTGCGTACACATTAAGGACTAGAGCCCCCATCCCTGGACATGTGATGTAAGCGCTTGGGTCGGCTCTTGGGCCATGCTACTAGATGCAAGTACTTGTCTCCGACCATACACGAAATGGGCACGATATTCTAGTAGGTGTGTTCTGTCGACTAGGGTACACCACGCTAGGAGACTACACCTGTGAGTTTGTACAACTTTATGAATATTCACCTAACTCTAAAATTGAAAAGATAATTGACCGATCTCTTACGGTTTTCATTGTGTTGAATTGGTGAATTGGAGTTTGCTCTGTGTTTTCATTGTCGCAGTGAATCCAATACATTCCTTTTTTATCTTGAGTTAGCAATCTTCAAGTCTTTTTTTCTTTTTTTTCTTTTCTTCTTACTCTCTCGTATGTCTCACCCGCCATCTTCGTACTCTCCCGTATCATCTTCTTTTGATTGTTTTGTGGAGGCTCGTATTGAGGATATTGATCAATTTTTTGAGATAGGCAGATCTTGTGATGGACCCATGTTACCCATTGATCATGCAAGCCAGCTATCTACATCATGCTAGGAGAATGATCCCTCTGATCATATCTCCCCTTTCTCTGGTTATGTGCTTTCTAGTCCACTTTTAGGATCCTCCCTACCTTGGAGGGAGAACCCGCTATTTGAGTGATTTCCTTTGTTCTCTCCTCTGAGCCAGATCTATGAATTTTCATCACTCCCTGAGGGTTATCTGGGGGAGGATGAGCTGTGTTCATTGTGCTCGGTCTCACTCTCTGATTGTGCATCTGATCTATCAAATGTCGAGACCGAGACTTCTGATTATTTTGATTTATTAGAGCTCTCTAAGTCATTTCTCCTTGATGACTCTCGTAAGGATGAGACATGTCTTGTAATATCCGATGACCCCGTAGACTTCTACACATCATGTGCACCAGATATCCCATTTCATAGTGAGTCTCCTGAGCTTGACTTTTCATAGTTTATGAAGACATTGATTGACGTGGGGGATTCCATGACAGATCCATCCTCCCCACATGTGATTTTGTCGGCTTTGATCACTCACTCCATTCCTAAAAGCCGATGATTTTTTCTGAACCATTGAATCCTAATTTAGTTTTCAATTCTCTTCTTACGGAGGTATACATCCACTTGATTGCATATACGGGTGTTCTTGTTGATTTCCTCCTCGTTCTCACTGTGAGTCAACAAGAAGAGTACGGCTTTCGTCTGACTGATGATGTCATGAACCTCGACACATCGTTATCCTAACCTCTAAGCCCGGCTAGGAGCGTAAAACCTAGCGTTCATTGAGAGGCACCTCAACAATCCACACTTCTTGTATATACATGTTTCGTCTTTTATTCCTTCTTTCTTACATGTGTCATGTGCACTCCAGATCATTTGTCGTATGTGTGTGTGTATACTTAGGACGCACTTTGTCCTAAGTATAGGGGGTGTATCACCTATTGCATTGTTATCCTCGTCCTGTTTCATCATTCATGTTGTTGCCTATACTTAGGGATCTCTTACCCTAAGTACAGGGGTGATGCGTACACTCTCCCATAGTATTTTTCAGTTTATCGATTTTTGGTCCCCTCGCATGTCTCCTCTCTTGTTGATTTTCTCTACTATACTTAAGGGTATTTTACCCTAAGTATGGGGGAGACACCTCGAACTGATGATTTTGTATATTCCCACACTTGATCCTCCATGCCTTGTGTACAATCTGTTATACTTAAGATTAATTGATCCTGAGTATAGAATAATGGACGACTTACCATTCATTTATTCCTTCATTCTTTATTCCGTCGTTGTAGTATAGGCTCTTCTCTACTCAACGCGAGTTATGTCTTGTCTTTTTCTCTCTGATCCATGAGAACATAGCTCAAGCTAAGTATAGGGGGTGTATATACGTTGTACTTGTACATATTTTAGCCATAACCCGTACTTTCGTATTTCAAATAATATGGCTAATTAATAAAAATTAAATTATACATCCAATTATTTGTATGTACTGATTAATAAATCGGTTAAAAATATTTTGCAAAATATTTGAAAAATGGTTGGAATATTTTTGAAAAATCTTTAGAAAACTGTTTGAGAAATATTTTGTAAAATGTTTTCAACCTCTGTAAAAATAAAAATTTCTTTTCTTTGTATGAATAAAATATTTTGAAAATCTATTTGCAAATGGCTTTGAAAATGATTGCAAGAATAGTTTGAAAAATCTATACACATTGTTTGAATTATTTTTTTTGAAGCTCAAAAAAAGGGGGAGACACTCAACGGTGTTCGGCCCAATATATTAAAAAAACTAAAAAGAAGAAAAAACATACAAGAAAGCAATAGCAAATATACAAAGGTACACCACAACACCCACCACCATAACAGCGAGCTGCGGCCTACAGCACACTCGAGTCATCCACAAGATGCGAACAACGAATAAGAACATTATCCCTGTAAAAGCGTTGACCGGAAAAGAGGGCCTCATTTCTTCCCAACCAAATGGACCACAGCCTCGCAATCGGGGTCAAGATGTCCCTCCTATCCATGTTCCTGTTAAGCACCAAAGTGATGCAGAAAGCTGACAGGTCATCCGTTCTCACCCAATCCAGATCTTCCCAAATCCCTCTGACAAAGGGGCAGCCGAAGAATAAGTGCTCAATGGTTTCCACAGCCTAATCACAAAGCACACAGGTACTGGCGACATTAGCCATGAATCTAGCGCAGCGATCACGCGTCAACAACCTCTTTCTGCGAAGAAGCCAAAGGAAAAAGCCAATACGCTCAGGAAGCCGCAGACTCCAAAAGAACCAAGAATCGCACACCAGGATATCAACCCCATCCGGTGGGGGCGGAGCCAAAGCCCGATAAGCTTTCCTCGTGGAAAAGGTGACGTCCTTCCAAGCCCAGTGATCCTGTCCATCACTAGGCCGATCAGCGTCACAGATGGCGTCCAGAAGGGAAATAAAATCATCAAGCCGTTGGTCCGAGAAGTTCGCCAGGAAACGCGGACACCAACACCCATCCACCCAACAGGAGGCAACCGAAGCATCTTTGCCGGCCGCCATCGCAAACAAGCGGGGGAAACGCTCATTCAAGGATCCCCTTCCCGTCCAATCGTCAATCCAAAATTTAAAAGAATCCCCCTTCCCCAGCACCGGCCTAAAGAGAGACACATTCCTAGCAAAGACATCTAGCACACTACGCCAGAACGGAGTATGGGCACCGACTACACCATCCCGCGCCATCCCCATCCTTCCCTCCCCAAGAAACTCCCTCAGAACGGCTATGAAAAAGTTATCACCCTGACCCCAAATTCTGCTTGCCCACTTGAGAAGAAGAGCATCATTAACAACCTCCAGCCTCCGCACACCCAAGCCACCTTCCCGCTTACCCTTAGTAACCTCATCCCACGCCACAAGATGCACCCCCCTCCCCCCCTCCCCCTTCCTCCCCCACAAGAATCTACGCATACAATGCTCAAGACACAAGCGGCTCCCCACCGGCATGCGACGATTAGAAAGGAAGAATACCGGGATCGAAGAGACTACCGCCTTGATAAGAACAAGCCGACCCCCTCTTGAAAACAAAGTCGCACGCCGGTTTGAAATTTTTTTGCAAAATGATTTTCAAATTTTGTAAAATGTTTGTAAAAAATAATTGTCAAATTATTTTCAAAATAAAGTTTTCAAAATGTTTGCAGAAATCTTTTCAAATTATTTTGAGAACTATATACATGATTCAAGCAAATAAAGATCCTCTACAAACCTTGTATATATAAACTTGTAAATTCGTAAATCCCAACTTCCTGTAAATAACAAAGATGCACTCATGTGTAAATATCTGCACATATTTCATTTTGTTTTTTGAAAAATCACTACATTTTGTGAAATTAAAAATCTATAAAAATTCGCAAAATGTTTTAAAAAATTTGCATCACAAAAATATTTTCTGCATTGTACATAGCATTTGCATTTTTAGAATAGAAATTGACAATTGAACAAATATAAGTAAAATCTGCAGATTGGAGCTTAGTTGGACCTTAATCAACTTAATCACAGGAACTTTATAAGAACTGGAATTGAGATAGATCACGAGACTTGGTTCGGTGTCGTCTTGAACGCCTAAGTAGAATATTTCGGAACACGCGCGTGACTCTTGTCGACAATTACCTAGCTTGCACACATGCACCTTGCACCTTGCACCTTGCACCTTGCACCTTGCACTTTGCTCAACTCAGTTGAAGTGTGAGAGGGTTGGATTTGCCTACAGAGACACAAGAAAACGGAAACACTGAAAGTCACATTTATGGTCATTATACCCTAACCAGATCCGATAGCCATGAGGTCTAATAATAGAAGTTGTGGGTTTCAATAATGCTTCAAAAGAGGGATAGCCTACTGGCTCAAGAGGAAAAAGTCAATATGTAAATGATGTTATATATAGTATTCAAAAAAATAGAAAAATCAAAAACTGCAAAAAAAGACGGAGAAAAATCAAGAAAAATCAATTCTCGTAGGAGTATGTATATATTTGTATAGTCAATAAGCAAGCCTGAGCTTCAAAGTCAAATGTACGTGAGCTTGCAGCTGGATGACTTGGCTACACTGGCTAGGCATCCTAGGATAGGTAGCTACATTGGCTACCGTCCATTCTTCTCCCCACCTCCTCCTCTTGAGTTGCTTGTACTTGAACTTAGAAGGAAATACCCCGCTTGTCGAGGAAAGAGTTGTTGGATTGGGGAATTAGAGTCACTATGTCAGAGAAGACTGGCTTTTACCACTTAAAACGAGAGGATCTACATATCACTGATACTGTAAAAGATGGACTCATAGTCATAAGGGACTGTGTATGACATTGATTTGTTCTGATATGACTTTTGAAGAGACTTGGAAGAATTTTGTGGGTCTTAGAGGTTGTAGTGTTTTAAATCCAATTCTCAATAAGGTTCCAACCAAACTTAACTTCCAAAAAGTCTGACTAGGCTCCAAACATTGATTTTATGAGGACAAATTTAAGAGTTAAAATCAATCCAAGATTACTTCTTTTTCTTACTTTATTTTCTTTTCTAAACTTACAGGCATAAGTGTTTGCTAGGGACTAGCACAGGCAAGCATGTGGGGGTGATGAATCTTCATTTCATCACCTTTATTCTTTCATATTGGCCTTTAAACCTTAGTTAATTGATGTAAATATAATTATTTTGCATAAATTAACATTCATTGTTTATTGTATAAATATTATATAAAATATTGTAATTAATGTCAAAATAAAAGAACAAAGAAATAAAAGAAAAACAAATAAAATACCAAAGGTATTTTATGACCCTAAACTCTGAGACCTAGGCAACATGATGATCGGGTCGACAAGGAATAAAATAGGGGGAGACAAGGGTCAAAAATACAATAAAACCCTCTTTATTTATTCATCAATAAGTTCGTTTTGAGACCTATTTTATTCTTTATTAATTTTACCTCAAATCAATAAACTTTGTACATGGAAGTTGTAGATAAAAATATATAGAAAAATACAAAATTTATTTCACATTAAAAAATATACAGTGTACATTCTACACTCAAAAAAATCCAAAATCTCAAATTCCGAGACATGAATCTTCTTTATATCAACTCAAAATCCTTCAAAATCACCTTTAATAATATATAACTATTTATTAGATATACAATGAAGGTGGTTTCACTTAATTTGGAATTAAGATTTTGGACCCCTATTGTACAATATACCTGAATAAAATATTCATTTTACTTATTCTTTGTATTCTTTAATATTTTATATTTTTTAATTTTGTAAATATTATTTATACTATATGTACATAATTAGAAAAAAATAAAATCATTAAATACACTAAAATAAAATAGTATATAAAATACATAGATGAATTACCTATACATATACCTATATAATATATATATATATTTATTTCAGAGTACAAATAAATTCAAAAAATAAAATAAAAATATATTCAAGTGTATTTAATTAAGTTATAAATATATAAAATAGGTATATAAAAAAATCAAACGATAAAATAAAAATAAAATACCTCTAATACAGGTAAAATACATATATTTATACTTGTAAAAAGTAAACTTTAAAAAATTAAGTTGTAAAAATAAATAAAAATCATAATAAAATACTACAAAAAGTAATAATTATTTTTCATGTTTTAACCTAAAATTAATAAAATCGCTTATTATTTTTAAATGAACAATAAAAAATAATTTTGTTTTGCCTCCTAGTATCCTATGTGGACCAATGGGAGACCGGCATGGATTGACCTCAGTCAACTCCCCGATCTCCCAAGAACTGCGTGTCAGGTGATAGGTAGTTATTTTCCTCGATTTCTTCCGCCTGATTCTTGCATTATTTTTGCTCGACTTCTCTTTGACTTTTGTACCATGATCAATGCACTTTCACGTGCATTTGATTTTTCAATCCGAGGATCACTGAGACGAGTGTTCTTCCCCCAAACCTAACTGCATGTATATATACCCTCTACCACCTTCTTTTTGAATTTGATCCACTTTTCCTCATCAAAACCCTCAAATCCTTAGCCCGACGAGTCGAGAGTGACAGGCTCCTCCTCCCTTGATTTGCAGCGAGTAGTAGGTGCTGGAGTGGCATCGATCCCCATCGCTGACGAAGCTCTGCCGCATGGTTTTGCTCCCAGGTCTCCGACCATGTTTGGGCTGTTTTTTCCCGCTTTATAGGTAGATTTTCGTTCCTGCTTTTCGATTCTACAATTAGTTTAAGTTTTTACTCACTATTATAGCTTAGATTTAGCTCCCCATATTTCACCAAAGCTTAACTCCGGCGACCATTCCACCATGAATCAGCCTTGTACCGACCCACCTATCGCCTCCATTTCATTATCTGTTCACCACCAGCCACCCAGATTACCCCCTGATTTAGAGATCAACTCTCCCTCCGCCACCCCTCACCGGAGAGCGTCACCCCACTCCATTTCGCATCGATCATCACCCAATAAAAGCCAGGAAGCTCCGTTGTTTCCTTTCCATGCTTTTGTGTGTATTCGCAGTTCCTGAAGGGCTCGTCTGAGAGCCATCCACATCAGGAAAAGATCTCCAGGTGCATCCACGCTCCAGGGCTCCTCTGATAAGCCCCAGACCCATTTGAGAACTCCTGACGTTGTAGAACACCTTGAGGAAGCTCCTGAGCATCTTAGCAGCGAAGAAGAAGGCTGAGGGATAGGGATCCATCATATTGAAGCTCGGAAGAACAGGCGTTTTTTCTTGTTCTTCGAAGCTACCTCTACGTCGTCCGATCGTGCCCGATCTCCAAAAGCAACAGCCATCGACAGTTGATCTCACCGTTGAGATCTAATCTCATCCATCTGAAGTCGAAGTGTCATCCGTCGTTGTGAGGAGGACACGTGTATAAGTGAAGATATTCAAGCCATCCACCCGCACGCTTAGGGCTATTTTGCACTTCCAACCCCTGTACTTTTTTATTTAGTATTTAATTTAGAAACATTCGTCAGTAGTTCAAATATTGTTGTAATATTTGTAGTTGAGCCCCTGAACGTTTTATATTTGCACTTTAATCCTCCAACACATCACCTCACGTGTCGGTACGCATGAGATGGTGGGATTTTTGCAGAGGAATCCTCGCATGTTCTTGTGTTTCTTTGTGGTCCATTAAATATTAAATCCAGTATTTTTATTTTGGTTAAATTGCTTATGTGCTCTGCCACTTTTTATCAATTACATTTATACTTATACCCCTGTTAGCGCATAATGATTTAAATATATTGGGCATTTTGCATGTTTCGCCTTGAGGTGAGGTTCTTTAAGGGGTTTTAAAATCACAAAATACTTTTAATAAATTGTGTTTAGGTCCCTGTCAGGAAATTTATTTTTGTTTCTTTTATTTGCATTATTAAAAATATTAACATGCATCCAAAATTTGTAGTATTACTATTATAAATCACATATATTTTTCTTGGGGTATTTAAATTAATTTTATTATTTTTAAAAATACAAAAATACAACATTTTATCCTTGTTTGCATTAAAAAATATATAAAAATTATAAAAAATATTTTGAAAAATTCCAAAAAAAGGTATTTGATTTATTATTCTATTTTGTGACTGCAGATCAAAAACAATTAAAATAACAAAAGAAAAATACTAAAAATTAAAAAGCCTCAAAATCCTTATAAAAATTATTAAAAATTTTCAAAAATCCCAAAAATACGTGTTTCAGTTTCTGTATTTAGTTTATTGTATCTAATATAGATTAAAATTAGTTTTGGAATTTTTGGGGCTTTCGGACTATTTTTGAAATCCAAAACTATTCAGCCATATTTATTTTTCATTGGTTAGCAATTTTTAATCAGTTAAAAATACAAAAAATTAGCAAAAATTAAAAAAAACATAAAAACTGAACAAATTATAAAAAAGCCAAAAAATATTTTATTTTGCCATTTTTGAGTATTTATAGAAATATCTATAGTGGTATTAGCTATATTGTCTATATCATTATTTATACATTTATACTATCTTATTAAAAAGGAAAGAAAAATTAAAACCAAAAGATATAAAAGAAATAAAAATTATAAAATTAAAAACAATTAAAAATATAAAAAAATATACATAAAAAACTAAATTAAAGACCCATACAAAAATACAATAAAAAGAGACTAAGACGACAATTTTAGAATTATTTTCCCAATCTACCTTGTGTGCTCCATGTGTTCAACACTCTACATACTTGCACATATACACATCGTTTGTAGAGTTATAATAAATTTTAACTCCACGATTTTGCTTCACATTGATTGATTTATCTTGTGGGTTAATTATTGAATTAGTTTGGTTCTGTGAGCGGTCGCTTCGACGACTGTTGATCTGCCTTGTGGATTGATAAGGCCCTCGTAGAAAAGTACTTTTTTTCAATCCGCTCATGGAAAAACAGGATTAGTAGCAATGTATGTAGCGAACTTGTTGTCATCGTACAAAGGAACATGAGTAGTAACAACAATACCAAGTTCCTGTAGAAAAGAGACTAACCAAGTAATCTCACAGGTGGCCTAAGCCTTCACCATGTACCCTGCTTCTGCACTCGATCCGGAGACTGGTTTTCTTTTTGCTCCGCTAAGTGTCAAGGTTTCCACTAACCATCATAGCCATTGTTGTAAAAATCGGTCGAATAGGCCGACTAGTCGGTCCAACTAGTCCAATTGGGGGGTATCCAACTCGACTAGACCTAGTCACCCATTAGTTGATCAACCCAACTAATCAGTCCGACTATTCAACCAACTTTTACATAGAGATTTTTTATTTTTTTAAAAAAAATTTTGCTTTTTTAAAAAAGCAAAGTTATTCTAATATGCTTAATATTATATTTATAGTCAATTACTTCTTTTGTTTCATTATGACAGTATAGAAAATGTATAAATCTATACAAATATATATAAATATATGTATAGAAAATGATATGCATATTTAAATTATTTAAAAAATCAAAATTGACTAATGCTTGACTAAATCTGATTAGTTGTCCGATTGTCGATTAATCCTTAGTCACTGACCCCGTCGACCGAGTACTGACTATCGATTTCTGCAACCTTCATAGCATATATCCTGTAGTGGATCGACGATCCTCAGGTGAACTAGCATAGTCTGCATCAGCATAAGCAGAGACATCAGTATGGCTATTGACCCCATAGAAGAGGCTTCGCCTTGGGGCTTCCTTCAAGTAGCAAAGGATCAAAAAGAACATCCTGCCAATGACCATAAAGTGGTCTTTCCATGTGTTGGATGGCAATGCACAGCATAAGATATATCTGGTCGAGTAACAATAAGATAAAGTAGTTTGCCAACTAGGCTTCTATATCATGTAGTGTTTTCAAATGCAAGATTAGCTGAAGTAGAGTGCTTCCTCGGGTCTACAAGGATGCTAGTTGGTTTGCATCCAAGTAGCCATCCTTGGTTAGGAGGTCCAAGCAATACTCCCTTTGTGAGAGATGAAGTCCCTCCGTAGTACGTATCACTTTTAATGCCAAGAAAGTATCGGAATTGGCCAAGGTCCTACGTGACAAAGACCTTCTGAAGAAAAGCTTTGGTCTCTAAAATACCTTCTTTGTCATCACTTGGGACAACAATATCATCCACGTAAATTGCAAGTATGACAGTATTAGTGGATCGACGTCTGATAAAAACAGAGTAATCAGATGTCCTTTGGAAGCCAACAAAGTTAATCTCAATAGTAAGTCTATCAAACCATGCCTGAGATATCGGCTTTAGGCCATAGATAGCCTTGCGAAGTCGGCATACACTCCCCCTCGACTTCATAACCTGGAGGTTGCATCATTCAAACTTCCTCCTCAAGATCTCCATAGAGGAAAGCATTCTTCACATCGAGTTGAAATATAGGTCATCCCTTATTGGCAGCCACTGAAAGAATAGTGTGAATAGAGCTCATTCTCACCACTGGGGAGAAAGTCTCAAAGTAATCAACCCCATAAGTCTGTGTAACTCATTTGGCAACCAGTCTTGCTATCAAGCTGTCAATGGACCCATCACGCGATTGTTTAGTCGTGAAAATCCATCTGCAAGCCACATATCGAAATCCCATTTGATATGTTACAAGGTCCCATGTTCCCCTGGATGTAAGCGCATCCATTTCTTCATTCATTGCTCGTCGCCAACCATGATCCTGTAAAGCATTGTGATGATCTCTGGGAACAGAAATGGTCATAAGAGCATATGCATATCTCTTGTCATAGCAAGATAAACCATCAGTAGAAGTGAAATGAGACATGGTGTGGAAAGTACATTGCCTTTTTATCCTGCGAATAACTATGGGAAGCTCTTGAGGCACATCCGGCGCAGCAATAGTGGGAGCACTTAAATATGGCATCTCATCCAACATAAGAGGAACATGCAAACGTGGGAGAACTTGAAGATGGCATCTCATCATGCATAAGAGGAATAGACAATGGCAGAGGAGCAGGTACAGATGTATGCTTGCGCGTATAAACAATCGATGGTGGAGGTTAGATCTAATGGAAAATCCGTGACAGAGTAAGTAAAGAAGCTTGTATAATCAAAGAAAATAAAATCCATACAAATATATTATCGGTGTTCAACGGGATCATAGCACATATAGACCTTTTGGGTGAGTGAATAGCCAAGAAAAGCACACTTAATCGCTCGAGGTGAAAACTTATCAAGTGCATGAAAATTGAGAGAGGTAATGGGAAGGTCGACACATCGAAGTAGAGTAACGTGAAAGCAGTGGCCCTCCTTAGGATCAAAGACGTGACCCTGTTGATAAGATGGACGACTTTACAAATGGATTACCCCAATAGGTCTTCGAAACTTTCATCTGAATGAGAAGGGACTGAGCAATGTCAAGAAAATGGCTAAGTTTCCTTCCAGCTACCCCCATTTTGGACAAGAAGTTTGGTGAATAGATCCCTGGGAAGCAAAGAAGCCGTCAAGTTATGTTCGGTGAATTTCATAGCATTATCAGTACGAAAAATTTGAACACAAGTAAAGAAGAATGTTTTGATTACTGAAAGAAATTCTTGATAATTTATTGATCTCCGAATGTTCCTTTATCAGATAGACCCAAGAGGATTGACTATAATCCTCAACAAAAACAACAAAATACTTTTGTCCACTTAGAGTTTGGACCGGACAAGGTCCCCATATATCACAATAGACAAGAGCAAAACGAACATCACGGTGGGACTCAACATGTGCAGGAATGTTTCCCGAAACTGACACGCCTCGCACTTAAATGGCTTCAGCATAGAAAGTTCAGGGAACATCAGGAGATAACCTCGGCAGAAGGATGTCCAAGGAGAAGATGCCAAAACAAAGGATCGTCGAAGATAGACGCAGAGCCAATAGAACGTGAATCAGATTGAATATCAAGATAGTAGAGGCCGTTCTTCTCATGTCCCCCACCAAAAATCTATGTCGTCCGGATATCCTGAAAATAACAACAGAACTCATCAAAAATCACCCAACAGAATAGGGGCACAATTCCAGTCAGTCGGAGCTTTGGAGAACTCCATAGTTCTGACAGCAGTGACGGGGGAATAGGCCATGTTAGCTACCCAAACCGTCTTCACATATTAAGAGGGTTGAGAGAAGGTAAGTAAACTACCTTCTCCTATCAAATGCATAGATGCCCCATAGTCAATGATCCATGCAGGGCCAGAAGCAGAGACGGAGTTGGTATGTGTCTGAAGTTGTAGCCAAACTAGTAGTAGTAACAGTGGTAGTACTTTCACCAGTGGAGAGGCTGGAGGACTGTAGAGGTTGCCTCAGGCGGGAGTATTCTAAAGCACTAAATGACGTTGGTGTTCACCAGACTATTGATCAGGAGAGCCCTCTGCAGTATCATAAGATGTCTCATAGGAGGTTGTCTCATAGGCATTGTTGGCATTGGACTGTATGCCGAACTCGTCCAGCGTCACTCTGACAGGTGGTTCCAACGTCTAGAATGAATACATGTTGGATACTGAGTAGAAGTAAACTCACAGCAACAACCACGACCAAAATCTCGTCAACGTCCCGAGTCACGTCCACAACCACGACCAAAGTTACACCCTCAACCTCCATGGAAACTATGTCATCCTCTGTTCCTGGGCGAAGCTAGTGAGCAGAATTTTCTGTAAAGGGCAGAATATAAGTACATCCAACGGATGTCTTTGGTTCCTGAGGACAACCAAAGATGGTCTGAATCGATGACAAGGTATCAGCTATCAGAAACGGGTCCCTCGCAACTTGGTATCATGGATGTAGTCCAAAAAGAAAGCGATAAACATGCCTCTCAGATCACTCTCTCACATGTTTATCGCACCAGGCAGGTTTAAAAATCAAAATCTCCTCAAATAGACTGGTTAGATAAAAGTAGTACTCGTCGAGACTAGAATCCCCCTAAGCTGCAGACCAGATCCGCATATAAATGTCAGTGAGGTGAGACGTGGTTGTCTTCTGGGAGTAAGTTTGTTTAAGATTCTCCACATCTCCTATATAGAGTCTTTATAGAGGAGATTCGTTGTAATGTTTTCAATGATATTAGTCCTCTAAATGATGACCTGGCAATTGTCTGAATTCCACGTATCATAATCCTTGTCGTTTTCCTTCAGCGGATCTTTTGTCAGAATATGATTCTTTTGTTGACCACCGATGAACACCTTGAACAAAGGAGACCATAGCACATAGTTTTTGTGCCTCTTAGTTTGATAGATGTGTCATATACCATCACAGAAGAAGTCGGGTACAAGGTCTTGATCAGGGGGAGATGCCATCGTGGTCAAGGTCGAGAGAAGTGGCATAGAAGATGGTATTGCTTTAGTCAAGCATGCGGGTGACTTAGGTCACCGCTTTTGAACCCCTTTCTGGCTTCTTGGTTCAGACACGGTGTCTCAGAAGCCACAGCAGGGGTTGATATGTGGCTGCAAGGCCACGAGAGATGCAAATCGACACACGCGGTGTTGATCGGTGGTTCCCGATAGCAAACTCACCCAGCACCACCAACAAGTCCAATTGGAGCATATTCCAGAACTCCTTAAAGAACACCACCAGAAATCCATTTGAGCTCGGTGCCCCATTAGCATTGAGCTCCCATACAACTGCCTTCAACTGACCTAAGTGAAAGTCCCTACCTAGGGCAACCCTGCTAGCCAGGTGAGAGGGAGGAGGCACCCCTGCGAAGGCAATGCTAGCCCCCATTCGAAGCCCAACGACATGCGGTGAAAGTAACCAACCGCCATCTTCCCCACCTCCTGATCCCCCTCAACATGGATCTCATCGATCGAGAGCATCTGAATGAAATTCCGACGACGCCTCCCACTAGCCACTGCATGGAAGAACCTCGTGTTAGCGTCTCCCTCATTGTTCCAACTCTGCTTGAATCTCTGCCTCCATTCCACCTCCTGCTTTTTGTCCTTCTTAAGAAGAATATGTTGACCAGCCTCCCACTCCACCAACTCCAGCAGAGAGAGGTCACGAGCATCTTCAACTCAATCTAGATCGAAAACAACCCTCTAGGCCCTAGTACGCTGCACCAAACGACTTTCCTGCAACTCTCTCTTGTACTCATAAAGCTTCGTCCTCAGCGCCACCAACTTGCGGAATAAATGAGCAGTAGTCATTCCATCCACCTCCTCTAATCCCCAGTAAGTTCTCCACCAACTCCCTAAAACCATCATCAAGAAGCCAAGACTTCTCAAACTTGAAGAGAACGTAGGGACAAAGCTCTAACTAGAGGTCCACAAGATCGATGTGTGGTTCGATCTCGAGCAGGCCAAGGCCGAGACACAAGTCAAAGGTAATCTAAAGATAAGATCCATCAAACCAAGAAATCGGTCAATTCTGGATCTGGAATGGAAACTATACCACATGTACCGATAGCTAACAGCATCCAGAATGTCCAACGGGAGGTCACTCACCACCTCCACAAAATCATGAGATCCAACATCTTGGTCACCCTGCAGAAGAAGGCGGTCAGCAATAAAAATCATGACGTTGAAATCAGCCCCAATAAGCCAGGCCTCTGAAGGGTAGAAAAGTCTGGTCGTCTGCAGATCCGCTCATAGCTGTCGACGAAACCCCGAATCATCGGGCCCATAGACATAAGTGAAAACCGTATGCACCGTGTGCACCGCATCATTTTTTCAATCACCAACATCTCAAATAGAAAGCCAACTCGATGAACTGCAACTCAGATTCCACCACACGCACTGTACATGTTCTTCTGTCACAAGCGTGCAGGTTTACTGATCAAGCATCAAAGCACTGCACCTCCAAACAAAGCCGCTCATCAAAAGTGAGTTTTTCAAAGCGACAAAGAGCTAATGCAATGTGGAATGGCGAAGGGCTCAATTAGGGTTTTTTGTTTGTTCAAATTTTGTAGTTTATTAAATTAGGATTTTATTTTTCCATCCATCAAATTAAAGTTGATTAAAATTAGAGTCCGGGTAATTTTATTTACAGTTAATTTAATTGAGTCCATTGCAATTTTATTTCTAATTAAATAACGATATTGCATGTGATCTTGAATCAATCAATTAGTCGGTTAGGTCAACTAGTTAGTCGGTTAGCTATATTTAGAATCCATTAAGGGTAAGTTAGGATTTGATTTTATTTCTCTTTCTATTTTTGTAATCCACCCCTCTTATGTAAAGGGGATGGTAATCCAATATTTTAATCAGTTGAAGTTGAATCAAATTGGAGTTTCACCATTTATCCCCCACCCCCTTCTCTCTTCTCCCTCCACACGATCTCTGTGCTTCTTTCTCCAAACCCCTCGCAACCGATGAGTGTTCTCTTCTTCTACCCTCTAATTCCTTCCACCAAACATTTTCCACCACTAAAAGTTTTACTTTTCACTATTGCATATTTCGGTTTGCATCACTAAGCCATCACTATCAATATGTCGTGTCACCTCCTTCATGTCAGTGAGGGGTACTCCAAGTCTCCCCCAAAGACAACCACAAGAGTCGCCACAACAAAATTAAGGTCCTCCAAGTCTCCCTCAAAGACAACAACAAGAGTCGCCATAAAAAATGAAGGTCGGTCAATACTCCCACACAGTCTCATCAAGGGGAAAGGAAGAGAATGCGGGCATCAAAATGAAATAAGCCTCCTCCTCAAATGAGCTTCTTCTCAAGATCTTCCACTAACAATAGCCAATCTACCCGAAGAAACTCTACCATACATCAACGTCGGTTCCAAATAGGTATAAAAAACTTGCCCTCGATATCATCACGATTACCTAGCATGCAACCACCTCCTCGAGCATCATGCAGAAAGGAACAAAAGCGGATTTCCCATCATTGACTAAATTCTGAACTTTTTACCAAAAAATGCCCAGAATCATCAAGATCATCGTGTATTCCAAAGCCATATCCTCCACAAAGAAAATTGTGCCAATCACATAATGGAGTGAAGAGATAGAGAATTCATCAAGATTGTAGCTCAGACAGAACTCTCCATACACCAACAAGTCAACAATCACAGATAAGAATCATCGACCAGAAAGTGAAACAAAAGTGGGAAATCATGTCTAATCCTCCTTTGTGGTTAGAAAAAACTGCCCTCAGGTCACCCATTTAACAACATCAAGCAAGATACCATAGTTTTACACATCTTCATTCACGTAATTCAAATCTCCATAAAGCTATGTCATTTGCCTTGAAAAATCCAACTTTGAAAGCATCACCTCGACCTTATGTATCTTTCAATCTACAATTATCTCAATTGCCATAATCATGCTATCCACGAATTAATTCTATCCATCAAATCATCCCCTCGATCTTGTTTGGATTTGTTTATTGAATATTATATTTCTCAACAACATAAATACACATATATTTAAGTTCATATAGAAAATATTAGTTTTCTAAGTCATAGTCTATCTGCAAAAAAAATTGTAAGCGAGATTTTGCTTTAGGGATATGACAACACACTCTTCATATCCGTATATATATATATATGTAGACAAATCTACAAACAAATGAGAATACACTATCTATTTATGCACCTATATCTAACCTTTCGCATCCAAATAAATCTATTCATAAGAAAAGCTAATTAAAGTAATTGAAGAAACAAAAAACTGCAGTCTTACCAGCCTTCGGGAATGAAAAGGGTGTCACCAGCATCAAGAATAACCTTTTGGTGATAGTCTGAAGAATTTTTAAATCTTCGATGAAGTAGAAGATCAGGGTTTATTATGCCAACAGCACTGTTGAAAGTAAGTATGAAGAAAGTTAGCGGAGACAAAAGAGCAAAACTGAGATTGCAGTGGCAACAAAGTGCCAAAGACTAGTGTTTATGGGAAGATGAAACGGAGTATACACCTATGATTGGATGCTTCCCCATATACAGGCATCGGGTACAGTGAAGGAGTCGCTGAAGGTGGCCACAAATTAACTGGCAATCAAATACAGAAAAGAAATGATGTGCTTTAAATGTAGTCTGGAAATCTAATCTAGAAGGATACAGGTAGCAGGGTACTTCAAAATCCAAACTAAAAAACACAATAATGCTGTCATTCTGGAATCCAATATTGCATGATTATACTATGAAACAATCAAATCCCTCGCAGATCCTGTTTGGCACATAGACAATTGGACCATAATGGAACTGAACAAAACAAGTTAGCGTACATTTTCCAAACCATCAGTTCCTAACAGACAAATCCTCCTGTGCTCAACGAGTTTAGAAAGCCAACCTAACCCCGCAGATTATAAGGTGAGGGCAAACGGCCACTAGCCCAGTGGACTGAGCAAGGGCGGGCTGAAAATTTGAATCATCCCATCTTTCATGGTACAAGCAAAATGTCAGTCCTTTGGTTCTTGAAGCAAAGGAAAGCACTTCTCCTGGTTCACTTAGCCTATTCGTTTTCCTCCAGAAAACGTCTTTGTGAAAGGCTCTCCCACCCAGAAACTGAGGAATCGGGGAAAGAACGCATATCCTACCATTTTCTACAGACAGACATCTTGGAAATAAACAAGATGGCGAAAGTGGAATCAGAAAATAAGAAAGCACTTTAATTATACATGGAACCCTACTTCCTAAAGAGTGGTATGATTCCACATGAGAAATCCACTAAGGAATGTGTTTTTCTATTCACTTTCTCAAAGTTTACAAGGGCTGTGGAACTCTTTATGTTGCCATATCAACATGAGGGAGTCCCACCAACAAGCAATATGAGACTAAACTATGCACTAAAACACTTTCCCTCAAGCTGAAGGTTAGAAATATTTCAACCTGTTACAATAGAAAACATCACCACATCTTCAGTCGAGGCGTGAGGAGACCTGCTTGAAGTAGTCGTCGCTGGAAGGAGACCCGTGCCTGGAGTAGATGCTCGGTGAAGATGGTCGTTAGGCAGTACATAGCTTGGAGTATTGATCTGCATGCAATTAGTTGATGGGCAGTATCAGTTTGAGATGATCCCAAACAATAGTAGTAGAATTCGATCTGAAGCAGTTGATGCCGAGCATCAAAAGTAGATTAGTCCTCCTATACAAAGATCTCAAGAGTGAATCTCTCC
This sequence comes from Ottelia alismoides, assembly GCA_037367405.1. Classification (NCBI taxonomy): domain Eukaryota; kingdom Viridiplantae; phylum Streptophyta; class Magnoliopsida; order Alismatales; family Hydrocharitaceae; genus Ottelia; species Ottelia alismoides. Next base: position 809,942 of record JAZKJV010005239.1, read on the forward strand.
TATACAGATACTCTAAGAAATGGAATCTTCCACACATAAATCACCATTGTTTCTACCTCAAAGAGTAAGTCTTATCATACAATGACCTTAAGAAGTGGGCTCGAACACATAGGAACCTCGAAGAGGAGACCTCGTTCCATAGGCCACAAGCGTAAGATGGTTTTTTTTAAAAGAAAAAAGGGGTACTACCTTATAGGTGTGTGCCCGAAAACATCACCATTGATTTACCAATAAAAAATTACACACATGTAAACAGGTATTTAACAAAATCAAAAGGTTTACACCCTCCAACTCTCCATCAAGACCCTAGCATGTGCCACGATAATTTCAGCATAGAATCTATTTTAGCGGAATACTACATTGTTTCTTGTCAACCAAATCACCCAAACCGTAGTGATGCACTCCGTTCTTCCTCTCGCCGTACCGCACCAATTATGGCCAATAGAATTCCAGAAGCCAGCGACAACCGCATAGCAAACCTCCTGGTTTCCTAGTAGGTTTCATGCCTCCGTCGAGCCCACACACCCAAAGAAAAGATGATACGCCTCTTCCACATCCTCCTGACAACGAGAACATTTGAGATCAATGACTTGGACAAACCTTGCCGGTCTGGCCCCATGAGAAGTATCCCTCTTCTGAATAGCCACAAAAAGATCTTTATCTGTATGGGAATTTTCCAACTCCATATGTTTCTAGCTCCATATGTTGTACCCACTTAAATGGTCCGGTGGTAGCGTAGTATTGTAATGTGCCTACAGCCAAAAGACCAGGGTTCAAATCCCACCTTGTGGGGGTAGCGTTAGGTAGTCGATAGCCAGTGTAAAAAATAGTCAAATCTTTCAACATGGATTTGAGCAAGAATCCATGTAGCCGGCTCTACTTATAATGTGAGAAGTCTTCGCCATTTTTTTATATGTTTCTGCAGTCAAAAAGCATAAGATGATGGACATCAGATAAATTTATATAGGACATAATCTCAAGTAAAAAAGGAAAATAAAGTCATACTCTTCCGCTTCCCCTTTCTCACATACTTTTCAGAAACATGAGGATAACTGACCTATTTAGGAGAATAAGCAGGGGAAACATCTTGTCTTTCTTTTCAGTCCTTCATTACCCTTTTTACCAATCCTAAATCATTTTTCTCATGGATTGCTACCTTTTTTACAGTCATCTTTTTTTCCTCACGGTTTTTCTTCATTTTCGGTTGGTCTCTTGGACTTAAATGAATAAAACAAATAGAATGACCCATTGGGCCTTCAGAAACTGGGAGTGTTGGACCCCCTCTCTCTCGCTTTCCTTTTTTTAATCAAACCTTTTTTCCTTTCTACTACTATCATCCTTTTTTCAGCCTGCATTTTTTTCTTCCCAGCTTTCATCCTTTTTTGTTGTGGGTTGTTTTCAATCTCAGTAGCGCGGCCCACTTCAGCCCAAAATTTCACTCCGGCCGAATGAGATGGTGACGAGCAGCAATTCGTACGGGGGCTGCACTGGTTGGTGTCTGGAGAGAGCTCCACCATTGGAGCTTGGTAGGCAGCTAGGTCAGCTCTGTTGCGAAGAAGAAAACACACCACTACAGCTTGGAGGGCAGCATCGAGGCTGGAACATGGGTCGTGAGCAAAGGCTAAGATCAAAGTCGCTTCAGGAACCTGAGTGACCATAGGTGGTGACGTGCAAGTGCCGAAGTGCAGTCGAAATAGCAAATATTGTATCCGCGGGAGTTGTAAGAGGTTGAGGGCCAGGGAAAGATGGAGGGAGACACACAAGGTGTGGCTGCTATAGAGGCGAGAACAGCACCTCGAGTTAGGGTTTGAGAAACTGCAGCATCATTAATCTTGAATAGATCATGTTGTCAATTGGAAGTCCAGCTCCAAACAATATAAAAACCAAATAAAAGTCGAACTTGGTGATAAAATCAAAACTGACTTGTTCTAATACTATGTGGAAATGAACAAATTAACAAAAGCAGAATTAGAAGACAAGAAAGAACTTTGATTTTGTGCTGAGATCTACTCCCTCAAGAGCTGCATGAAATTATTCCACTAAGGCTTGTATTTTTCTGCTCATTTTCTTAAAGTTTACAAGGGATGTGGGGGTCTATATAGACCGGTAACATTAGGGAGCCCCACCAACAAGCAATGTGGGACTAAACTACGCACTCTAACAGACACATTGACAAGAGCTTTCCGGCCATGGCTGGAAACCCAAAATCAAGACTTTTCCCACCTCAATTGGTGTTTTGATTACAAGGACTCCACATTAAAGATATCTACATTTTCCATATAAAGGCTTGTCACGATTTAGCCTGATCATATTCAATAATTTCCTCCAGCATTTTTTGGTCTTATTCGAATCCTCCAATCAACCATATTCTTACAAATTCCAACTATGGCACTGTTTGGCCTCTGAAAGATGTCCAAAACAATGTTATAAAATTTGAAAATAGCTTCCATAAGCATATAAAAGTCAAAAATGGTCCGACAGAATATATAATATTCCTCCCTGCCACAAACATCTGAATTTTTGCATTTCATGGTCACCAAGCATGTGGTTCTAACAATGAAGTTCAATTTTCAAACCTACATAGAAGTGGAGGTTGTAAGTTATCTTCGTTGATAGAAGAGTGGAAGCTGCGAATATATTAAGTTGGATCCTTCACGTCATTGAAAGAGTGATAGACAGACAAGAAGTCAAGCAGAAAGGGAGAACACTGAACTCGAAGCAAAGCATAGAGGCCCGCCACGAGACTAAAGAAGATCCGACGAGAAGTGAGGCACCTTCAACTTCTATAAAAAAGGAGTTCAAGAGATGAAAGCAGACACGTCCATGGTCAAGAGACTCAAGACAACTACATTCCAACGATGGGGGGACAAAGAAAAGAGGAGCAATCATCTAAAAAGTAGAGAATATGTTTATCTTCAATCAGTCCCAAAAAACATAACAGAACTAAGATGGAATTCAATGAGCCAGATGGAAATGGTTTGCACGAGGGAATCAGAAGGTCAATTGAAAATCAGCAGACAGAGGGAGCAGAAATGTGGTTGAGAGCCAGAAATGGAGGATATAGACAAGGGAATTGTTTTTTTTGATGAAAAATCGGGTGAATCCCCGCTGCAGAGATCACCGCCGAATGTATATCATTAATGAAGTTTCAAATTACATTAACGGGAGAGCCAGAAGTTATACAAAGCGTTACATTGGGCCACTGCGTTCTCACTGTAGAATCTCTGATTTTTGAAAGATAAGCTCATTGCGGCCCAGCCATATAGCCCAGAGAGCGGCTAACAGCTTAGAACAGTCCTGACTGGAGTTACCGCCAAACCTCCTGATGGATTCCCACAACTCGCCCATCCCCTCCCGCTGCACCCAGGGGATAGCAAGCTCCGACCAAACCCTTTCAGACAAGACACACCTGAAAAATAGATGCTCGGCGTCCTCATCCGCATCACCACACCTGTCACACCGGGTGTCTGTAAGACGGAAAAGCCGTCCCCTCCTGACTTTGTCCATTAACCTGCCCTGTCTAAGGCACCAGAGAAACACCTTGACCCTTACCAGAATCCTCGCCGCCCAGACAATACGCATATCAAGACAAAGATCGGTGTCCCGCTCCTCGGTTCTCCTCGTCAATTCAAGATATGCCTTTTTTATCGTGAATGCAGTGCCCCCCAGCGGAAGTGATCGCGGTCCTGAGAAAAGGATTCCCGCCGCGACAGGGTATCCAACAGCTCCAGGTATTCAGCCGCATGCTGATCCGAAAGATCGACGAGGAAGGTCGGTGCCCAGGGGTCTTCCACGGACACCTGAGAGAGCGTCGCTTCCTTTATTGTCGACAAGGCGAAGAGGCGAAGAAAACGAACCTCCAAGCAGCCATCGCCCGTCCAATTGTCTCTCCAGAATCTGAAAGTCCCACCGTCGTCGACGACCGGAAGAAGTCGAGAGGCCAACTGGGGCATCACCTCCCAGATACCGGCCCATAGTGGGGATTCAAACCTTACATGCCGTGGCTCCAGCTCGCCTCTGACCCCGTAAATTTCCCTCAAAAGTCTCACCGCCAGGGAGGAAGACGAACCCCAAATTCGGATGGCCCACTAAGACAACAAGGCCCTATTCATGCCCTCCAAGTCTCTGACAACAAGGCCACCATCCTCCCGCCTCTTGGTGACTTGATCCCAACTGACCAGGTGCATACCCGACTCCTGCTTCTTACCCACATACCAAAAGAACTTTTTCATCAGGACCTCCAATCTTTTTCTCACGCCAACCGGCATCAGCCTCGTGGACATGAAAAATGCGGGGATGGCGGACAACACGTGCCTCAGGAGAACCAGCTTCCCCCCACGAGACAGCGACACTGCCATCCAACCCGCCAGCCGTTGCTCCATCCTCAACACCAGGTTCTCCCAATCCGTCCCTCTATGCTTGGCCGCAACAAGAGGTAAGCCCAAGTATCGGATCGGCAAGCTCCCCACCGCACACTCCGTAACAGTCGCCAAGCAAGCACGGTCCGAGTCATCCAACCCATACGTTACCACAATCAATTTTGCTTTGTTTACCTCCAGGCCGGAGAGTTCGCTGAAGATTTCAGCCATCTGCACGACGTTTTCATTCTGCTCATTGGTGCCGCCCAGGAAGAGAATAGTGTCGTCCGCGTATTGTAACAGAGGGATGGAGATGTCCTCCCGTATGTACCCCATGCACCAGCCCGACCTAGTAGCCTGCCTCAGAAGGACCTTAGAGCATCAGCCATGATGACATATAGCATCAGGGCCAAAGGACACCCCAGCCTCACTCCTTGTTGCGGCTGGAAGAAGCCCCCCTCCGGTTTGCCGTTCACCAGGATCTCGTATGAGGAAGTGGTGACACATCTCTTCATCCAGTCCACCCATTGCTCCGAAAATCCCCTCCTCCGAAGCGAAGTCTATAAAAACCTCCAGTCCACCGAATCATAAGCCTTAACGTAATCAATTTTCCAAAGCGCCCCTCTCGCCTTCGAGCGCTGCCAGTCTAGACATATCTCAGTAGCCATGACGAGACCATCCGCCATTTGCCTCCCTGGGAGAAACGTCGTTTGGCCCTGAAGAATCACAGTGTCCAGCATCCCCTTAAGCATGTTCACTAGGATCTTCACGATGATGAGGTAAAGCCCGTTCGAGAGGGCAATCGGCCGATAGTCCTCCACCTGCTCGGACGAGTCCTTCTTCGGTAGCAAAAAAAAGCAAGGCTCGGTTGATCTTCTAGAAGCCTTTGTTTCCATCCATGAATTCATTAATTACATCCAGCACCTCATCCTTCAAAAGGTCCCAAAACTCCCTGTAAAAAAGAATAGGGAAGCCGTCCGATCTGGGGGCCCCATCTGAGTTCAAACCAAAGACCGCCTTCCTGACCTTATCCAGAGAGAAAGGGACGAGGAGACCCTCGGCCCGCTCTTGAGTAAGCACCTCCACACCTGAACCTATCCACCCCCAGCCACTCCCTTCTCTCTGCCTCAACGCGGCCACAAAATGGTTCCTTAAAGCCCGCCCTATCTCCTCCTCCGCAAACCGCTCCCCAGCGACCACGATTTCATGAATGTGATTCCTCCGCCTCCAGCCCGACGCCATGGAGTGAAAGAAAGATGTGTTAGCGTCTCCCTCCCGGAGCCACTTTTGCCTGGATCTTTGGGGCCACTCTACCTCCTCCTTCCTATCCTCAAGCATAATTTCCTCTAAATAGCCCTGCCTCTCCATGAACTCCTCTGATAGTTCCAGTGTTGTAAAAGTCATCCGGCTGACCCGACTAGTAGGTCCAACTAGTCTAGTCAGTGGATTGACCGACTGAGTACCGACTAATTCCGACTAGGCATACTAGTCGACCAATTTTTGCTTGGAGATATTATATTTTTATATGTTTTGCTTTTTTTGTAAGCAACTCATTATAATATGCTTAGTGTTTTATTTAAATTCAATTACTATTTTATTTTATTATGATAGTATAAAAATATAGAAAATCTATGTATAAAAATGAGTGATATATGTGAAATAATCATAGAATTCAAAGTTGATTAAAGTCCGACTAAATCCTATTAGTCGTCCGACTGTCGATTAATCCTTAGTCAGTGACCCGACCGACCGAGTACCGAGTACCGACTACCGACTTTTGCAACCTTGGATAGTTCCCTTTTATCATCGAGATGGTCTAACCTAGACACCCCATTCTGAAACTCCGTCCTCCTCTCCCTGCGCCTCACCTTGACCTCCTTCCTAAAGGACAAAAGGAAAGAACGTAGAATCGATAGCTTTGCCGCAAAACTGATTACCGTCGACCCCTCCACCGAGCAGCCTCTCCATATCTCCCTAACCTTGTCTCGGAAGCCCATCTCCAACAGCCAACTCCGCTCAAAGCGGAAACAAAATCGGTGCCTGCCTTCCTCCTATGACGACTAGATGATCAGAGTGTGATCGGAGTAAGTGCGGGGAAGGGCCCACGCCCGCGAGAGAGGGAATCTCGTCGCCCCGGTTGGAGAGAGCAAGAAACGATCCAGCCGGGAGCGCGATCTTCTACTTCTCCAAGTGAAAGAGCAGCCCGCAGCATCAATGATAGACATCCCCATAGCATGAACCGTCTCGCGGAAATCAGTCGACCCTGGGTCCCTTCCACCATTGCCCTGTGGCCTATCATCCGGGAGCAACGTGATCTTAAGGTCACCCCCAACAATCCATATGTCCGATCCAGCAGCGACACCCAGCTGCCCAATCTCACCCATCAAGTCGCTCATGTCTCCATTGTTCGGCCCATAAACATTCGTGATGAGGAGCTCGAGCCCATCGCACCTCCTGTGCAGCCGCGCCGAAAGGCAGTGGGCGGACTGCACCGACCCAACCAAGTCAAAAACGTCCCTCTTCCATGCAGTGATCAGACCGCTCGCTGCTCCTTGCGCCCCCAGCTCCACCAGCTGGAATCTCCCCCTCCCTCTAGACTCCTCAATTCAGCCTCCGCTCCGAGCTGCATCTTCGTTTCCTGGAATAGGAATATGTCCGCACACGCATCTGCAACTAGGTTCATCACTCCCATTCTTTTCTCCGGTCTTCCCAGCCCCCTGACGTTCCACGACAGAATCTTTAATGGCATAGAAGACGTTGTAGCTTCCTTGGTGGAACAAGACCCAAAAGTTTCGCCACTCCCTATCCAATACCCGGAAGCGATTCTGGGAGCTCCACATGGTGGAGGTCGAGGTGGAGGCCTCGGTTGGGTCGTACTTTCCCCAGACCCATGTTCGATCACGGCGATCAATGTCGCCCTTCTCTGTCCCCTGCCCGCTGAAGGTTTCCTGGCGTAGCAGACTCCGTATCTGGACATGTCCTTGTCGCCCGTTCCGGTTACCATATCTCGAGATACATCCACCTGCCCTCCTGAAAGCGGGAAAGGGACCACCTCCACACTCGCAAGCTCCCGCCGCGCCCCCTCCACCTCATCTCGATTACTCTACCCACTGGGTCGGTCCTCCTCCAAAGACTGGCCAGCCCCCCCCCCAAGATCTTCCGCACCGAAAAGCGCTTTGTCCCCGCTCCGGATAGGACCATCATACTCCGGTGTAGACGTCATCAAGAGGGGCCGCCTGCATACACCTGAAGCTCCCGAAGTAAATGCCTTGAGCCGCCTGCGCAACGAGCAGCCTATCAATAGGGCCCAAGACGATCGGGTGAGGCAAAGGCATGGGATCCAGAACCGGATCCAACATATGCGGGTCCATCGAAGTAACCAGTAATGAATCCGAAGAGCCTGACCCCACCTGCTCCGCCACGTCAGCCACCGGTTCAATAACCACGCTGGGACCGCACGTCCCCTCTGAAAACTGAATAAGCGGGGGCGTTTAGAAAAGTCGCGGGGTTCCCCGCCTCCACTTCTTGGAAATGATGTGCAGAGAGGGTGGGAAGCCAAGAGTCGCCCCAAGCATCGCGGCGGTTCACTTCTCGAGCGGTCGTCCATCTTCCCCGACCACGGAAAGGCGGGTCCTCGGGCCTCGTCGCCTCCCGGCTCCGACTCCGGCTGGCTGACACTCTGAGTCGCTTTGCTGCCGACACGATCGAACATATCCGCCGTCACAATCTCAATCGGAAAGCTCCGCCCTCCCACCTTTACCCTCCTCCAGCCAAGCATCTCCCCGGCCAGCCTTCGAACCTTCAATACCGGGTCGAGTGGCTCTCCAGGACCGGTGTCCAACGATTCCACCGATTCAATCACCACCGCCCCTTCCAACATGACGCGAAGGGAAATTGAGGTGCGAAGGTTCAGGGGCACCCATTTGATGATTACACGCTCCGCGAAAGAAGGTTGCTGCATGCCATCCCAACCCGTCAATCTGCGCCACCTCAGACCCGTCCACCCCTCTTCAGACCATCTCAGAAGCGCGCTGGACGCAGCATCCGGGAGTCCTCTCGCCAGCACCACTGACGCGAAAAGCGGGACCAAGTCCCCTCGAAACAGAGCCGCAAAAACCTTCCCCACGTCCGATGCGCCAATGAAAGGGGCCTCCCCAGGATCGCCTCCCTCACCCAAAAGCAGGCACGAACTCCTCCCTCCTCCAACCTTAAGCGCCCCAGAGGAGGAAGGACAGCAGCTGGCCCGATGAGACAGACCTCTACACCGGAAGCAGCGGATGGCATCCCGACATTGTCGAGCCCAATGAGAAAGCGAACTGCACCTGAAGCAACCTCTCCCGAACGGATTAGTGAACGACCTTTTGGTACCTTCAGCCTGTTTACGACGACATCGCTCCCTTCGACTCGACACGAGCACCCACCCATCTTCTACGCCTCCTCCCCCTCTCCCACCGGAAACAACCTCTCGGCAATTCTCCCTCTCCCTCTCCCTTGTCTGTGGGGGCGCTGATCAATAACCCATATTGTTAGTTCATATTCCACCATAAAGATTAACTCCTTTCTAAGGAGTTTTACATGGTGGTTACAAGATGGAAAGATGCATCTTTATGAAGTATGAGCCACAACATCTCTTAGTGAAATTACATCTTAAATAAAAGAGAAAATATCACTAAAGCAAAATATTAAAAAATATTACTAAGTTGCACCACAGAATCAGTCACTAGCTCCCTCCAAAAGAGAGGTTGACAGTTAATGCTAGGCATGTTGTCAATGATATGCAATATAAAGGAACAACTGCACAATCATCAGAAGTCACATATTTTCCACCTCTCAGCAACCAAATGAAATAAGGGTGGGGTGGGAATCTTGAAGGATAGCCATGTGTTTATTGTTCTATATTAACTGATTGAGGAGATGATGGGAAAGCATAGAATGACGAGGTTTGAAGGCCATTCGATAGCATATGGATATGGATTGAATTAATTTTGTGGTGTGCTAGCGCCTTCTAGGGTTCATAAACGTACGGAACTGGATGTTCAAAACAAAGAGGCATGCATCTCCTCTGCACAGAGTTACGTTTCACATTTAGTAGCCACCTAATGATCACCACTTGCTTTTATCCTACCTTCCATTCTTACTTTTCTCCAATTCATACCCTCCGACTTCACACTAGTTTTTCCTTGCTATCTTGCCACGCCAGACAGACAAAATTGACCCAACATTACCACTCCCAGCAAGTATGTACTGGTCTTGTCTTCCTTCATGAAATGATCTTTCAAATCTAAAGAGCATAAAAAGACAGAAGATTATATGCATGTCCACTTCTTGTCTCTAGGGATTTCTCAATTTTGATTCAAAGGACGGACTGTGACAAAACTGTTGCTTTTGCAAACAGTAGGTATCAGCTTTGACAAAGATTAGTAGCTTGAAGCTCTCATAGTTGAACAAGCAGTTGGAAATAGGAAGGCCGAGTTGCATAATCAACGTGGGGTGGACCTCGCTCATCAGTTTCCCAAGCAAACTCCCACTTCAAACTCTCTTATGCCTGACTTAGCCAACAAAAACTGCTAGAGGAAATGATTAAGAAGGAATGGGTTGTAAGAAGGTATCCAAATCTTTAATCTATGAACATGCTTTAAGTAGGAAGTAAGAACTAAACCATAAACAGTACCCTTTAAGTACTCAGACCACCATTTCAGAGAGAGGGTTTAACCGTTTAAGTATAAAGTTGTGTCCAAGTTAACACCTAAAACTAGCAAATATTCACCGAAGGCATGCAGCAAAAGTAACACAAGTCACAGGAAAAACTAAAAGAGAATGCCTTACATCAAATTGTAGGTAGGCATCTAATTTCTGATTGGCTATCCACGATCAACTAATAAATAATACCTTGTTTAGATCCAGCAACTACACATAAGAGATTATGGTGTGGGTCATAATGAGTGCTGGACCTTGACTGAGAACTATTCATCCAAAAATTGATGGAAACCAATTGTTTCGAGTCCAAGACAGCAGGCTGCGCCAGGAACAAAACAGCATAAATCAAATATAAGCTCTAAATTGCAAATAAAAAAATCTGCGAACAACAAAACAAAACTTGCAATCTAAATCGAGGGTAGATATAGCAAGCAAGAAATTCGAAGATTAAAGTGAAGTCAAGACATAACTATATGAATATCATCTTGCAGATTCCCCAAAGTTGACATATCATCATATTCAGTATTCAAAATAGGCACCTGCAAATAGAACGCAAATACTTAAATCACTACCATGTTGAAGTACCTAGATATCTCATTCAAACGTCGTATAACAAACACAAATTAATAAATTAGTTTAAAGTGAGAAACTTTGACTATAATTAAGATTCGCAGAATCAAAGTAAGCACCAGACTGAAAAGAGTGGTTCATATTACATCTTATATCGTTTTTACCTGAGCTAGATAAAGATGACCCAGCACAGTAGTGTCTTCCACACTTGAGCATTCTTTGTCATGGTCTACCGCAACCATCTCTATTGTTATTTGTGCATCATCGTCGGAAGTGCATCTCTGATCAGCATTTAGGCATGCTTTGCAAGAAGTAATGAATGTAGAAAATGGAATTGGAACCTTGCCATAATTAAAGGAGGATAAACTTGAGATTTACTGAACGAAATTACTTGAGAAAAATATGCAGCAGTCAACTAAAAACAAAAGCAGGTTACAAGTGGCATATGTACCCGTTCATGGCTTCGAAGATCGCCATAGAAAACAGGTCCAGAATTGGACAGCATGACCTCTACAACAACAGATCCCAACTTTTCCTGCAACAGAGAGTCAATACAACCAAATAGTTCTAAAGATAGCATATATAACAAAAAAACTACAGAGACACCATGCTTGCTTAATGGGAAAAATATTAGAAGAATAATTTTGCGAGATAGAAACTGCCGTATGGCAAAGATACAATTATATATCAGACTAGACTCTGGATATTTAAAGTTTTTTAAGGAAAAAAGGTGTAGCACCAAGAAGATGTACACTTAAAAACTTATGTATTCACAAGTTAAGATTAGATTACAAAGACCAAGACTCCCATAGAATCTTAACATGCTCTAGAACATTCTCTACATACATTCCTCTCATCCCCGGAAATAACACTGATTCTTGTCAACTACTAAGCTCATAAAACTGCAGCAACCCAAACCTGTCGGTCAAAATCACGACCCAGTCGGTCAAATGAATCCCAAAACGCCTACGCACACTATGTCATCATCGTGCTCGGGTTAACTGCTGCCCATGTCTCTAGAGCTGCCGCAACCAAAGAAGAGATGATCAATGTCATCCGTTGCCTCAGAACATTGTTAGCAAGATTGTGGGGCGAGCACCACCGAGTGCATCCCCCGCTTTTGAGCGTCAAAAAAAAACATTGTTAGCAAGAACCATCAGCTCCCTAGAAGTACATGGCTCTTGTGGAGAAAAGTTGAGAATGCATGGATCAGATTAATTCAATGGGTATGGGTTTTATAATATAGCATGAAACCCTAGAGTACATATGGTGATAATTACATAAGGGACCCCGAAGGGTTACAGATGGGAATAGAGAACAAAGAAACGAATAAAATAGAAAATAAACAAAAAAGAAAATTCAGCTATAATAGACAATAATGTCAACATTCCCCCTCAAGTTGGAGCATACCTATTGTGGAAGGAAAAAATCAAGTTGTATTCCTCATAGCCCTATAGCTCTCTTATATAGGAGAAAAGCTCTATGGGAAAATTACATAAGATAGACTGGAGAAATACACAAATATAAATAAAGATCAAGAGATATAAGAATCTTAACAGCCCCCCTCAAGCTAGAGCATATATGTCTATCATGCTCAGCTTGGAACATCAACGGTGAGAAGGACCTCTCGCAAGAGCTTTGGTAAACAAGTCTGAATCTGATCGCATGAAGCAACATGAGAAGTGGAAATCAACCCCTTTTGGATCAAATCACAAGTGTAGTGGCAATCTACTTCAATGTGTTTTGTTCTCTCATGAAAGGCTGGATTGTTAGCTATGAACAGTGCTGCCTGATTATCACATTTGAGGTGCATAGGAAGAGGCACCTCAGCATTTAAGTCAGTCAGGACAGACTTGACCCACATCATTTCTGTACTCCCTTGGGCCAAGCGTTGGATCGAGCAACAACTATTTGCTTCTTACTTTTCCATGAAACTATTGAGCTACCAATAAATATAGTGAAGCCTGAGGTGGACTTCCTATCCTTGTGACATCCAGCATAATCCGCATCTGCATATCCAAAAACAGTGAGAGACGTATCTCTTCTGAAAAGAAGACCTACACCTGGAGAAGATTTCAGATATCTCAAAAACATACAAACTACATCCATGTGAACCTGTTTGGGTTGCTCCATAAACAGACCGACTCTGCTTATAGCAAATGATATATCAGGCCGGTAATAGTAACATATAACAACCTCCCTACCATCTCTCTATATCTTCTTTTATCCACCTCTTCAGAGTCATCATCATAGAGCCTAGCATTAGGATCCACTGACATAGTGGTAGGTCTGCATCATGTCATGTATGTCTCAGAATAGAATGTCAGTAACATACTTCCTTTGCGTCATAACCATACCCTTCTGATTTCATGCAAACTCTAAGCCAAGGAAGTAATGTAGTGTGTCACGGTCCTTGATCACAAACTGTTGTCCAAGGAATCCCTTAGTTGCCCGAATGCCCTGTTCATCGCTACCTGTAACAATGATATCATCAACATAAACAAGAATGACAACAGCACCTTTCTGAGTTCTCTTAACAAAAAAAGAATGGCCTCCAGCAGATCTAACAAACCCCTTCTGTTCAATCAACTCAAAGAGCTTATGAAACCAAGCCCTCGGACTCTGCTTAAGGCCATATATGGCCTTGTAAAGTCGGCACACCATACTGGACTCCCCCTCAGCAACAAACCCCGATGGTTGCTGCATGTAAACTTCCTCCTGCAGATCGCCATACAAGAATGCATTCTTCACATCTAATTGGAAAAGAGGTCAGTCACGTACCACAGCAACAGCAATAAGAATCCTCAACATAGAGTGACGTGCAACAGGAGAAAAGGTGTCCTGGTAATCCACCCCATGGGTTTGGGTGAACCCACGTGCAACCAACCTGGCCTTATATCTATCCACAGTGCCATCAGCTCGGTGTTTTATAGTAAAGACCTACTTGCTGTCAACAACAGACGCACCTGGTGGAACCTGTACAACGCTCCATGTACCACGAGACTGTAAAGTTGCCATCTCCTCCTCCATGGACAGACGCCACTGGCTACTCTGCAACGCCTCCTATAGGTCCTTGGTAATTCCACAGCAGACAGTCCCACAACAAACCTCTGAAAATCCTTGGAAAGACGCTCCAAGGAAATATGTAAAGCAAGGGGTTGCATAGTGCATGCCTGCCTCTGCCTCCGTAGAGCAATAGGTACGTCCAGATCCTCATCACTCGAAGAAGATATATCATCCAAGACCTCATGTACCTCCGTCTGTACATGCAAATCACTGATGCTATTAGAACTCAAATGTTCAGAACTTACCTCGGGCGTGCTGGATAATGGAGGCACATGAGCACGAGGTCGTCGCTAGTAAACATGCGGATAGAAAGTTGGTGGTGGAGGTAGTGGCGGTGCACTAGGATGTGGTGAAGACGATGTAATGGAGATGAAAGGTAGAGGCATATAGACCTCTTCTCCATCCTCTGAAGGAATGAGCTTGTCACATGTGGGAGAAAAATACATAATCGACTCAAAGAATGTGACATATACACTGACGTAGTACCTTCATCGAACAGGGTCGAAGCAACGATGTCCCTTTTGGGTCTTGGAATACCCAACAAACACACATTTAACAGCTCTGGGAGAAAGCTTGTCAAGACTAGAAGACATCTGATGAACAAAAGCTACCGAACCGAAAACACGAGGCGTAAGTAAGAAAAGATCCGTCTCGAGAAACGCAATCAAGAACGGGATCTTCTCCCCCAAAACCGAAGAGGGCATACGATTTACAAGGTAGCAAGCAGTTAGAACCGCATCCCCTACTACGAATGAAGGGCATCGCTATGAATCAAAAGAGTTTTGCTAACATCCAAAAGATGGCGGTGTTTTTATTCAGCTGTCCCATTCTGTTCGAAAGTATATGCACAAGATGTCTGATGCACAATACCATGAGCTCTAAGGAATTGGGATAGCTGAGTACTGCAAAATTCTAGTGCATTATCTGAACGTATAAACTTGACTTTTGCTGAAAAAATGTTCCTTATTTCATTAATAAAGGACTGAATAACATGACCAGCATCGGACTTATTCTTAAGAAGAAAGACCCAAGACAACCTTGAAAACTCACTAACTGCAACAAGATAAAATCTATGTCCCTTGTGATCTGGGACACGACTGGGATCCCAAATATCAAAATGAATTAACTCAAACAGACTATGACTACTCCGACCCTGATGCCGCTGAAAAGTGGAACGATGATGCTTCCCAAGCTGGCAGGCCCCACACTGAAAGGTATAGCGAGGAGAAATCTGTGGAAGAACGTGACACGACTTTTACAGAGGAAGATGATCAAATCGAAGATGTCATATATAGGGAGAAACAGATCCAGTGTAAAGAGAAGAGGCACCAGCATAAGGAGATTGTACCAGTCTGTAGAGACCCTCTTGCTCACGGTCAGATCCAATCACCCTTCCCGTGAGTATATCCTGAAACACAAGACCAGATGGATCAAATATGGCACGACAGTGTAAATCCTTGGTGATTTGACTAATTGAAAGTAAATTCATAGAAAATTCAGGAGCGTAAAGGATATTTTAAAGCTTCATTGTGGGGGTCAACTGCACCTCCCCGTGACCTGTAATGGGAGAGTGTGTCCCATCTGTTATACAACAGATCGTCCCGACTGAGTCGGACGGAAATCACTAAACTGACCTCTGTCACCACAGAGATGATGGGATGCTCCTGAATCCATGATCCATTCAGACAAGTCTGTTGTGTAACAACTAATAAAGGCATATGCTATACCTGATGTAGATGGTGATGCTGAGGCAGCTACCTCTGAGGATACTGAGAGCTGGTTGACCTAGGAGTAGGCATAATCTCCCTGAGTCGCACCACAAGTTCATCAAATCTCTGATCAGAAACAGGTGATGGACTCCCGACCTATTGTGGCTGCTATGCAACCCGAACTGAAGCAGGAAACCCATGCTTAAAATAGCATGTTTCCTCAGAGTGGCATGATCTGTGGCAGTAGGTGCACGTCTAACGGGGCCGACCACACCCTCCTCTACCACGACTAGGGTTGCCCCTACCACGATATGGTGTAGGGTTGCCCCTACCACGATATTGTGTAGGGCCTCCCCACCATAGCTGAAGATGTCTAAGATTGTAAAGTGCTACCAGAGGATATAGATAGTCTACTCAATCTTCGATATGCCTCCTCCATCGGAGGTATGGTAGCATCAGTAAGAATCTGGGCTCGAGCAGCATCGTACTCAGGATCAACGAATGCTGGAAAGACCCCAGTCATCACAAAGTCTCAATATGACTTGAGTTGCTCTGGCATAGCAGTCAAGGAAATGTACCCATGTAGCTTCTCAAACATATCCCTCAAAGAATAAAGGGTATGAAGGGGGCGACCGTTCTGCTTCGATGTGAAGATATCATGCTGAAGCTGCAGTATCTTCGACTCATTCTTCGTCGGAGAGTATGTAGTGGCAAGAACATCCCGCATAGCCTTTGCAGTAGGGTGACTTAAAATATCGTTAGCTATCTCTGTGGTCACAGTCTCGGATAGCCACACACGTGCATATGCATCTTCTGCCTCCCATGAGGCATTTGTCCCAGTCTTGTCACGTGGTTCCTCTGTCGTGAGGATATGCTTCTTGCCATTGCATTGCATTAAACTTATGAACTGCATGGCACCCAGGGATAGAACGTCAGCTTTGTTGTCAGACATGATGATAACTATCTTCAAGATTGGGTCAGCAACAAGAAAGACTTGCGCCTACACTGACATATACGAAGATGGTTGTGGGTGTAGACTCATATCACAACGTCTTCCATTCTTTTGAAGACTTCTTTGGGTAACTAGGGTGTTTTAGATAATGATGTCACACCCTAGGCACCTAAAAGGCACGGCGTAGGAACCCTAAGGGCGGCAGCGGTGAAGGAGGCAGGGACCAACACCCTAACGGGCGGCGCGCACGGTCAGGTCGTACACGGGCACGCGGCGAAGCGTGGGCGACGCAGATGCACATGGGCGACGGCGCGTACGGGCACACAGCGACGCATGGAACGGCGAGGACGCGTGGGCAGAGGCGCGTGGAGCGACGCCGCACGTGGGGACGTGTGGGGCGTGGGCTAGGGTTTTGGTGGGGGTAGGGCTCTAGGGCATAGGCTCCGGTCTAGGACCGTCGCTCTGATACCATGTGGAAGGAGAAAATCAAGTTGTATTCCTCAGCCTTAGAGCTCTCTTATATAGGAAAAAGCTCTATGGGAAAATTACATAAGATAAACTAGAGAAATAAACAAATATAATTAAAATACTAAGAGATATAAGAATCTCAACACCTATCATTCATGCCCAACTTGAAAGTCAACATTGATATGTGTTTCTTTGAAAGTGCCTTAGTAAATACATCTGCAAGTTGGAATTCCATTTAGGTGTGCAGAGTAGTGATCTTCCCTCCTCATATTGCTTCTCAGATAAATGGCAATCCACTTCAATATACGTGGTCCACTCATAGAAAACAGGATTGGTGGCAATGTACGTTGCGGATTTGTTGTTGCGATAAAGAGGTATAGCAGTAGTAGCAGGGAGCCCAAGTTCCTGTAAAAAGGACACATGCTAAGTAATCTCACATGTGGTTTGAGTCATTGCTTCGTCTTATGCATATGCACTTGACCTGCAAAAAACAATCGGCTTCTCGCTTCGCCATGTAACAAGATTTCCACCAATAAACATGACGTAAGTAATGGTAGACCGCACATCCTTAGGAGACTAGCATAATCAGCATCTGCATAAGCGGTGATGTCAGTGTAACCATTAGATCCAAAGAAGAGAACTTTCCCCAGAGAGTCCTTGAAGTATCGAAGATCAAAGAACATCTTGCTAGTGACTATAGTGAGGCGTCTCCATGCGTTAGCTAGCTCTACTCACGGTATATGATATGTCTGGCCTAGTGAGGATGAGGTAAAGTAGCTTACCCACTGGGCTTTTGTACCGTGTAGTGTCTCCAAACATAGACTTTGTAGACATAGCATGTCTCTCTAATTATGTTGGGATGCATGATGATTTGCATCCAAGTAAGTCAACTTCAATAAGGATATCCTAACAATACTTCTGCTTGTAAAAAGTGTAATCCCTTTGCAGTGTGTATCGCCTCAATGCCTAGGAAGTATTGGAGTTAACCAAGGTCCTTGGTAGCACACACCTTTATGAAGGAGGTTTATATAATGAATGCTCTATCACCACTAATGATTACATATTATCAACATAAACTGCAAGTATCGCAGGGCTGGAAGACCTCTATTTGACAAACACAGAATAATCAAACGCTACCCTATAAAACCCAAAGAGATGATCTCAAAATAAGCATATCGAACCATGCTTATGGACTCTGCTTTAGGTCGTAAATATCCTTACGAAGTCGACATACATACTCCCCCTTTACGGAGTAACCCAGCGATTGTGTCATGTAAACCTCTTATTCTAGGTCAACATAGAAGAAGGTGTTCTTCACATCAAGCTAAGAGATAGGACCAAGCTTGCAAAAGTCGGCCGACTAGGCCGACTAGTCGAGTCGAGGGGGTAGCCGACTCGACTAGGCCCAGTCGGCCTTTAGTCAGTCCACCCGACTAGTCGACCGACTAGTCGGTCTAGTCGGCCGACTAATCGGCCGACTTTTACAACAACCATTTTTATTTTTTAGTTTTTCACTTTTTTTAAAACAAACATATTCTATCATGCTTAATTTTATATTTAAACTCAATTACTTCTTTTGTTTCATTAAAATGGTATATAAAATGTACAAATATATGTATATATATAAGAATATATGTATAAAAATGATTTATATATTTAAAATAATTAAAAAATTCAAAACCGACTAAATCCGACTAGTCGCCCGACTGTCGACTAATCCTTAGTAGGTGACCCCGCCGACCAAGTACCGACTACCGCTTTCTGCAACCTTAGATAGGACAATTTTGTTGGCAGCAACAGAGAGTATTGTACGAATAGACCACATTCTTGCCACATGAGAGAATGTCTCAAAGTAGTTGACATCATAAGCCTAAGTGAAACCTTTAGCTACAAGCCCAACTTTCAATATGTCAATGGTGCCAATTGGAGAATGTTTGGTCATAAAGGCCCATCTGTAGGCAACAAGAGACACACCCGACAGGCATGGTTCAAGGTCTCACATGCCCCAGGAGGGCAGGAGGTAAACACGTCCATCTCCTCACCCATGGCATATTTCCAATCATGATCTTGAAGGGCAGTGTGATGATCGCGAGGAACAATGATCGTCACGAGAGCATATGTAATGCTCATGTTACAAATAAATGGACCATCAGTGGAAGTAAAATGTGAGAAGAGATGCAATGTACATTACCTTTTGAATTTTCAAAGTGCAATGGTGAATTCTGATGGAGCATCCAGATTTGTAATGATGGGGTCACTTGAAGAAGGCATATCATCCTGTAAATCAGGAACATATAAAGGAACCAAGTCAGACTGAACAATGTGTTTCCATTTGTAGACAACCGGAGGAGGAAACTCCAAGGAAATATCACCAATGGACTTAATAAAGTAGCTAGTTTGTTCAAAGAATGTGACAACAGCAGGTATATAGTAGCGATGACTAGTAGAGTCATAACATTTGTACCCCTTTTAAGTCCAATAATATCCAACGAAAACATATTTAATTACATGGACACACAATTTATTTGTAGTATAAAAGTTGTGAACCAGGGAGTACAACAAAAATCCTAAAAAGTAAAGGAAACGGTTCCTCATCTTTATATAAGAGGGAAAAAGGAGTTACCCTATTGAGGATAGAATAGGGTACCCGATTAATAAGGCACGTAGCAATAAGAACGGCATCCCTCAAGTTGGTTTGGAACCTTCATTTGAGTAAGAAGGATACGAGCAATCTCCAGAAGGTGACGAAGTTTCCTTTCCGAACCCCATTATGTTGTAAAGTGTACAGACATGAAGTCTGGAGAATGGTATCTTGAGGAGCAAAGAATGTGGTCAAATCTAACTGGACAAACTCAAAAGCAATGTTAGTCCGAAAAGTCTTAACACAAACAGAGACAGAGGTCATTAAGAACTGAAAAAGGGACTTGGTTGTATTTTTAGTCTCCGATCATTCCTTTTTAAATAAATCGAAAAAGATATGCTATAATAACAAATACAACAAAATATGTATGACATCCCACAATATGAAGCGGACAAGGTCCCTAAATGTCACAATGGACTAAAGAAAAAGGAGATGAATAATGAGGCACAGTCATTTGAGGGAAGGAGGTCTGATAATGTTTGATGAACTAGCAGGCTTAGCACTCAAACGACTTCAGTGATGACAGTTCAAAAAACATCTAAGAAAGAGATCTAGCAGAAGGAAGATCAAGAAGCAAATGTGTAACACTCGGATTTGAAACCGAATCCGACATGATTAGGGTCCGTATGATCCAATAAAACTATCGATCGATATTAAATGATCTGATCGGTCCATAAATCGTAAGTCAAATTTCGTTTGGGATCAAGCGACCAAAAATCGAATGCATCGTAATTCATGTCATCGAAAAGGTTGTGACGCAGTCGGAACCGTAAAAATAACTGAGACTATCATAAAATTCATTTTTTTGACATGCAAAAAAGGATGAGCTCCCGAGTCGGGAGTCACCACAGATTGTATTAATACTTGGAAATAAAGGTTACATTACAGAGATGTCCAAAAATTATACAAGGCCCTGCAGTGGGAAACCACATTCTCCCAGTAAAATCTTTGATTTTTGAAGATCACATCATTCTGCCCCAACCAAATGGCCCACAACACCGCAAAAGGCTTAGAGCAATCGTCCAACGAACCCCTCCCTATAGAGAGGATCGATCTCCAAAAAGCATCAGTCGCAGTGGTCTCAACCCAAGCGAGCTCTGTGCCCCTCCAAACTTGCGTCGATGTAGCGCGCCCAAAGAACAAGTGCTTCGCATCTTCCATAGAGTCCTCACATCTGTCGCACCTCGCGTCTTCGATGCCAAACATTCTTCTCCTCCTAGCTTTATCACATATCCTGTTTCTTCTGAGGCACCACAGAAAAATCTTCACCCTTAAAGGAATCTGTGCCGCCCAGATGATCTTCATATCATGACACAGCTCCTCGTCCCGCCCCTCAATCGCCGCCGACCATCTCAGAGACATGTAAACCTTCTCGACCGAGAATCTCCTCCCCCCCTCCTCCCACACAAAATGGTCCGCCGCCTGTGACAGGTCTCCTGACGAAGGGATCTCCGTCAACATTGGGAGGAAACGAACCAATTCTTTACGCGCTATTTCTGTTGATGGGGAGCGATTCGTTGGGGATAATGCAATGGGATCCGCCATTATGGAGCATTTCAGGGGTGTCATGTCGGCTAGATCCACGCGTTGTTGGAAGTGGTTGGGTTTGGGGGTTCCCAAAGTTTCCGAGGAGGACTGTGCCATGCTTATTAGCATGGCCTTAAATTTCGCCGAAATTCGGCCGAATTTCGGTCGAATTTCGGTTTCGGCAGGCGACCGAAATTCGACCGAAATGGCTATATCGGTCGAAATTTGGAGGGGTCTAGTTCAAAAAGCCACCGAAATGACCGAAATTTCGGCCGAATTTCGACCGAAATTCGACCGAAATTTCGTTTCGGTCCCTCACCGAAACGAAACCGAAATCCGACTTTTAAGGCCTTGCTTATTAGGCCAATTTCGTTGATGGAGACTAAAGAGGCGGTGTGGGATCTTAATCTTGATGCTTCCCCGGGGCCTGATGGTTTTTCTGTGGCTTTCTTTAGGGATTTTTGGGACTTGGTGGGAGCTGAAGTTTTTGAGGTGATTATGGAGTTCTGTGGAGGAAATGCGGGTTTTGATAGGCTGAACAGAGCCTTATTGCTTTTGATTCCAAAGAGGGATGCGGCGGAGGACATTGGGAACTTTCGCCCCATCTCGATATCAAACGCCATCTATCTAATTGTGGCTAAAGTGCTGGCTAGGAGACTCTGTAGAGTGCTGGACTCGCTTGTTTCCCCCATGCAGGCGGCTTTCATTAAGGGGAGACAAATATCGGACTGTATTGCAGTTGCGTCGGAATTGGTGGCGGATTGGAAAGCCTCGGGGCGTCAAGGGGTGCTTTGGAAAATTGATTTCGCTAAAGCTTATGATAGCATTGATTGGGCTTTCCTGTGGTCGGTCCTCAGGAGGCGCGGTTTCCCGGAGATGTGGATTTCATGGATGCGGCGATGCGTGACTACCGTCTCTTTTTTCTCTCTTGCTCAATGGCGGCTTGGAAGGGGGGCGTTTTCAACCGCGATGGGGCCTGCGCCAGGGATGCCCTCTGGCCCCCCTTCTATTCGTTCTTGCTTCGGACGTCTTGGCTCGTATGGTGGATCGGGTTGTTGCTGCGGGCCTATCCAAGGGCTTCTCCAAGGGGGCCATTTCTGTGCCGCTAATTCAATTTACGGACGACACTTTGTGCTTCACTGAAGGGGGTGATACGGAGGTCGCGGCCATGTCGGTGACTCTGGAACTCTTTAGCGAATTATCGGGGAGGCGCATAAATGGTACCAAATCTAAGGTTATTCATTTTGGCCTTTCGGAGACTGTGGCGATGGATTTTGCGAACATTCTGGGCTCTGCGTTGGGATGCCTTCCGATTGATTACCTGGACCTTCCCTTGGTGGTTGGGAGGCCAAGACTTAGGGATTGGAGTGTGGTGGTGGAGAAGGTGGAGGCGAGATTGGCAGGATGGCGCGCGGCGCTCCTCTCAAAAAGCGGTAGGTTGGTTCTTCTTCGCTCGGTCCTTACTGCCATTCCGGTGCACTTTTTGTCGACTCGATGTCTGCCTGCTGGGATTTGCAGGAGACTTGAGTCTTGCTTCAAAAGGTTCTTATGGGGGAAATCGGGTATCGATGGGAGAGGGATTCACCTGGTCGCTTGGGAGGAGGTGGTGAGGGAGAAGCAGGCAGGGGGTTTGGGGGTTAGGCGCCTCAACTTGGTCAATGACGCGTTCTTCCTTAAGTGGGCAAGCAGGGTGTGGGGAAGAGATGAAAGCTTCTTTATTGAGATCTTGAGGGAGCTTCATGGGAGGGAGTGGGCTGGGGATGTTGATTTGGGGGTGGTGCGGGCGCGCTCTCCGTTCTGGCGTGGTGTTCAAGAGGTCTTTTTGAAGAACAGAGCGACCTTCAAGCATGTCCTGGGGGACGGCCGTGCCTTCTCCTTTTGGAACGACAGCTGGTTGGGGGGGAGCCACTTTCTGTCCGGTTCCCTCGTCTCTTTGCTTTGGCGGAGAATAAGGATGCCTCCGTCGCTTGCTGCTGGGTGAATGCGTGTTGGTCTCCTCGTTTTCTGTGGAACTTCTCGGATCAGAGGTTCTCGGATTTTCTTGCTCTGATGGACGTCCTTGCTCATGCGGATTCGCCTTCTGTGGGCTTGGATCACTGGATTTGGAGGGATGGTGGCTTCTCGACTCGGAAGGCCTATGCTTCATTGCTTGATTCTCTGCGTGCTCGATCGGATTCCCTGGTGAGAGACTGTGGTTTCTTCTGGACCTTGGGCCTGCCCTTGCGCATTGTCTTCTTCTTATGGCTCGTCCGCAGAAAGAGGCTTATGACGCGTGATCATTGTTCAAGATTGATGCCCTCGATTTCCAATATTTGCGTCCTGTGTGATTCAAATGTGGAATCCTTGGACCATATCCTCTTTCTCTGCCCTATGATCCGGGGGCTTTGGGATGACCCCCTCGTGGCTTGGGTGCATGCTTGTGATGTAGAGACCTTCTGTGATTCTCTCTTCTTGAATAGACATATGGCTAGAAGGCGGCTCTTGACACCGGTGGCAAGTTTATAGTCGATATGGCTTAGTCGCAACGAGGCCATCTTCTCTACGCAATGCTTTTATCTGGAAAATGTGCTCTGTCGTGCGAGGGCTTTGGTGGCTGACTGGAGTGGTGCTTAGTGTTTTGTTTTCCCTTTTCTTTTGTTTTTTTCGCCCAGAACTGGAGGTTTCTCGCCTCCTTCACTGGGTCGCTCTTTTTTCTTTCTTGTTTGTATCCCTGACTTTCTTTCCTTTTAAAATATTGGGGTGAATACCATCGAGTGTATCCCCTTTTCTTGGCTTCAAAAAAAACATCCTCGTGAAGTACTCAAAACGCTGGTCCAAGAGGCCGACGACGAAACGTGGCCCCCACGCCCCATGTTCCGCCACATGTGCAAGAGTTGCATCTTTCTCTGCCCCCAAAGCCTCCAACCTTGAAAATCTTCCTCCCAGAGTACCCTCTCATGTCCAGTCATCTCTCCAAAATCTGAACATATGGTGGTTCCCTACGTGGGGTCTCAACATGTGCGCAATGGTCGGCAGAACAGCACGAATACTGATCCATAGCAGCGACTCGAACCTTCTTCTTCCGGCAACCAACTCCCCGTTGACACCATAAATGGTTCTCACCAGCCTCGCAGCCAATGACGTCGACGGACCCCAAATCTGATATATCCACTTTGCAATTAAGGCCTTGTTCATGAGCTCCATGTCACGGACGCCAAGGCCATCATCACATTTTCCTTTGATGACATTTTTCCAGCTAACCAGATTGTAACCCTGACTTCTCCTGTCTGTCATCCGACCAAAAAAACCTCCTCATCAAGGCCTCCAGCTTCTTCCTCACACCAACCGGCATCAACCTCGTGGAGTAGTAGAAGACATGAATGGCGGCGAAGACAAGCTTGAAAAGCGTCAGTTTCCCTCCCCTAGACAACGTTATTGCTTTCCAACCAGCTAGCCTTTCCTCCATTCTGAGCACTACCCTGTCCCAATCAGACCTCTTAAGCTTGTCATCCGTCATCGGTAGACTAAGGTACGAAATAGAAAGCACCCCCAGAGGGCAACCCACCACATCCGCAAGCCTGTTGCGTTCTCCCAAGTCCATACCAAAACTTGCAATCATCGATTTGTGCCAGTTAATCTCAAGCCCAGATAGCTTGCCAAAAATATCGACTAGGTGTGCCGCATTTCGATTCTGCTCCTCCGTACCACCAAGAAAAAGGATTGTATCATCCGCATATTGCATCACTGGGATAGACAATGACCCCATCCTAAAACCCTCACACCACCCAGTTTCCACCGCATGCCTGCACAAAACTGCCAGAGCGTCCGCTACAAGAACGAAAAGCATGGGGGCCAATAGACAGTCCTGGCGGACCCCCGCTGCGACTGGCTTGCCGTTCACCAGGATGGAGTATGAAGATGTCGTGACGCGTCTCTTCATCCATTGTACCCAAGTGTCAAGGAAGCCCCTTCGACGCAAAGAGATCCACAAGAAGCTCCAGTCGACGCAGTCATAAGCTTTGATATGGATGAAGAATCATGTTCATCATGTCCATGAATGTTACAGGGGCATTTGTGAGCCCAACAACAAACTCATAGTGCCCATATCGAGTCATGAATGTTGTCTTTGGAATATCTGATTCCCAAATCCTCAGTCGATGGTAACCAGATCGAAGATCGTTTTTTGAAAACATTGAAGGCCCCCTGGAGTTGATCAAACAAGTCATCAATGAGTGGCAGAGGATAACTGTTCTACATTGTTCTCTTGTTCAGTTGTCGGTAATAAATGCACAATCTCATGGATCCATTCTTCTTCCTAGTAAAAAGAATGGGCCAAAGGTGAAGTGCTCGGCCTCATAAAGCCTAAGTCAAGTAACCTGCAACTGCACCTTCAGCTCTCTCAACTCAGTTGGTGCCATGTGGTAAGGAGCCATCGAGATCGGTTGTGTATCTGGTAGCAACAAGATCTCGAACTCAATCTCCCTCTCAGGCGGTAAACCTAGCAAGTCATCAAGAAATACATCTGGATAGTCCGATACCATTCTGATGTCATGGATCGGCGACTCCCTATCGGATGTCTCTCAAACAAATGTTAAATAAGTATCACATCCTTGATCAACAAGTTTCTGAGCTCTTAATAACGAGATGTGCTCCATTGTGGAATCATGTAATGTACCCTCAAAAGTAAACTCGGGTAAGTCTGGAATTCTAAAGATAACCATCTTCAGAAAGCAATCAAACAGAGCATGATGAGCTGATAACCAATCCATACCCAAAATCAGGTCAAACCCGTCTAGCTGTAGTAAAATACAATCTACGATCATCTCATGATCGTCAATCAACACTGGCAGACTTCTGACTATCAATCTAATGATGAACAGTTGGCCACCTGGCCCATGGTTGTGATAAGGAAGATCTAGGACTTCTACAATTCTACCTACTAAAGCTACTAATCTCGAAGCAATAATGAATGGATCGCTCCAGAATCAAATAAAACATGGAAAGGATGGCTCAAAATTGAAATCGTACCTTTCACCACAGTAGTTGTTGATCGTATCTGCTCCTGAGTCACTACATACAACTGCCCCTATCTCGTTGGTGCGGCGCTCAAACCGGTCACACTCAGTGTCTATCTATGCAGCCTCCAAGGTTGCAGAAAGCGGTAGTCGGTACTCGGTCGGCGGGGTCACTGACTAAGGATTAATCAGCAGTCGGGCGACTAGTCTGATTTAGTCGGCCATTAGTCGGTTTTGAATTTTTAAATTAATTTAAATATATAAATCATTTTTATACATAGATTTGTACATTTTCTATACTTTCATAATGAAATAAAAGAAGTAATTGACTTTAAATATAACATAACTGCATATTAGAATAAGTTTGCTTATGTATTAGCATAGATTTGTACATTTTCTATACTTACATAATGAAACAAAAGAAGTATTGACATTAAATATAACATTAAGCATATTAGAATAAGTTTGTTGTTAAAAAAGGAAAAAAGAAAAAATTATAAAAGCTTGATGTAAAAATCGGTAGATTAGTCAGCCGACTAGGCCGACTAGTCGGGTTGACCGACTAATGGCCGACTAGGCCTAGTCGAGTCGGCTACCCCCCCCCCCCCCCCGACTCGACTAGTCGGCCTACTCGGCCGATTTTTGCAAGCTTGGCAGCCTCCTGAAGTTAGAGTTCCACCACAGAAGCTCCCAATATGTTGTGTCTATAGCTGTGAAGGTGCCAATGCCCTTTGTGATGTCTGAGCTTGCAACA